>NW_010579609.1:505178-564828 GCF_000705375.1 Tinamus guttatus
AAAAAAAAAAAAAAAAAAAAAAGCCTGAGACAAAAGGATTTTGAAAGAAAAATTCTTGATTTGAATGGAAAATGTCTCTAAATCCTTTAAGCTGCTTTGGAAATCTCAGCCTCCATGATACAGTTTACTTCTAAGCTAACAATGTTACACTGAAAATAGACAAAAGACAGCCTTACCCACAGTAAAGATGGACAGAAAAAGCCACCGTTCTCCCACAGTTATTTGGTTTGTTTCTTTAAGCACAGAGTCAATCTATTTAAAGGGCAAATGAAAAATCCGAGTGGGTGCTGCAAGCCGGAAGCCCCTTTGGGCCAGCGGCACCGCGCGGCCACGGAAGGAGGGAGCTGGGAGAGCCCGGCCTGGGAAAGGGACTTTATTGCCAGAACAGCACGTCACTTCTTAAAACAAGTTAAAGCAAAACTAAGTACTGTAGCAGGGATTTAAATGCTCAAAAAAAGAAAAAAGCATATTGTTTATAAAGATGCCTGCTCCACTGTGAACTACAGCTCTCACATATTATATATGTATGCATGTGTATATATATATATACGTACCGTATAGATACACATGCATGTGTATGAGTGTGTGTTTATCTTTGCACTGTGGACTCTGCTTATGTAAATACCTAACCACCCTGGCAGCAAAACTCATCTTAATTTTGCACATTTTTCTTATTTAGCAATAAATTAATTATTTTTTGAACTGAAGGGGGAAAAGCAACAGAAAGGTAACCAAGTGTCATACAGAGTGCAATGTTGAGGACATACTTAGAAGTACTCATGAGCGTGAAAATAATCAGGGTATTTAGTATTAGAAATGTAAGTTCCTTAGAGAGGATAGAGAGCAGTACAAAGAGAGAGTTAAGCTTCACTTGTGCTGGAGAATTTATTTGTTCTTGAAAAGAAAGATTTCAAAGAAACTAGTAATGAATGAGGGAGTAATTACATACCAAATTTGCAGAGAATAAACTAATTATAAAAATATGGTATGTTATAGGCCATCTGCCCCCCAAAAAAGAAACTGAATTGTCAAATTACTGAGCTAGAGATGACACGTTATAATTATACTGTTACCATGCAAGATTTAATACAAAATCTAACAACATTTTGCAATAACACCCGTTTCTCTTTCTTGTTTGAAAATGAGAGTCATTATACGCTATCATGAGAATTTGACATTACTTGTCAGTGTCCCAGTGCGTCAGGATAACGGCAAAACCCATCTTTTTGGGATGGAAAACAAAGCAAGCGACAAGCGAGCAAGCTTCAACCCATTCTGAGCAGAGTTCTACGCACGTCACCCAGCCAGAGCACCAAAACGGCTCTTAATAACCCCAAACACACCGCTTCCCTTGGCAGAGAGGTGCGTGGATATGAGCAGAACACATCAAACCGGCAGAGTGTTCCAAGCGATTTCCCCTCGTCTTTGGGTGTGCTTTTATTAATAAAATATAGAGATAAATCTTAGGTTGTGCCTCCTTTCAAGCTGCCTATTGTCAGAGTCTGCTTTTAAACTGCTCATTTTAAATCCAGTTTAAAATCTAGCTGAGTAAAGACTAGTAACTCCTCATCCCCCTCAGGGACCTTCTGGATCCCAGCATCCATCTAGAAGCCTGAGGAGAGGCCAGCAGCGGTGCACCATGCCTAGGTACTAAACAACTCACATTAGTGAAGCCTTTGTTTTATATTCAGCTACTTTGGGCTGTTATTTATGGGTTTTCTTTTACCTTTCATGATTCTTTATGAAGCTCAGCGCAGTAATTTCATAGCCTTCATTACATCTGGTGTCTAAAGATCATCCTATACCATAACTCAGTTTTACTCTATTTGATGTTTTTTTCTGGGATTTTAATCTCAGGATGCTTTCCTTTTCCTATTGGTAAGTGGGTTGAGTCTTTCCCTGCAAGACACACAGTGGATAATCGAACAAACAACAGTAATTGCTTATGTTAAACAAAGGCAAAACAAAATGCAAAACAAGAAGAAAAAAATCCAAAATGAACAATTTTCTCTTCTGGATGCAAGTTCTCATGCTGCGATTGTAAGTATTTTTCCACAGACTAAATGACAATTTTACTTTGAAGCTTTGTGCAGCCTTCAATCTCCCATCTTCTCAGAGCAGACTTTTATGAGTCATTCTCGTTTCCCTTGGACCTAGCAAAGCTTTAATTTTCAAGTGGGCAAGAGACTCTATCAAAGACAGCAGGACTCCTCATGTGCTTAAAATAGAGTTGCTCGGGTGCTTTCCTACATCCAGACACATCAAAGCGGGCACCTAAAGCCGGAAACCTGAAGAGAATCACAAAACAGCCCAGGTCCACAACCTTATCTGGGGCCAAATACCCCTGGGAGCATCTTTTCCTTGGCTTCGGCAATCTCTGCGTTAGAACCAACGAGCTATGGGCAAGCACAAATAGGAAACGAGAGGTAGTGATATTTTTAAGCAATACAGCTGAAAGCTTGTTCTACTTCCCAAGAGAGAATTTGCTTCATCATCTTTCCTTCTCTCTCATCAGGGATAAAAAACAGTTACTTCTCTTTCTGTGATATAGCTGTAGCAAACTGAAAGGGGAAAAAAAAAACATATTAGGAAGAGTTTTAGGTGATATTTTCAGCTCCTGGTACAAAAAAGAAGGAAAATTTTCACTCAAGAAAAAGATCTTAATATATTAAAACAAAAACAAAGCAACAACAAAACCTAAGGGAAGAAGCAGCTAGTGACAGACATAGCATTCAAAGCCTATGGATTTTTGTCATTGCACCCATGAGGTCTAAGACCTCCCTGTAGGAACATGGCTTTGACTTTTGCCCTGACTAATCTAAATCCGGATTAGGTTTGTCAGAATCACCAACACTGAAACACATTTTCATATTTAAATACACAGCTCTCCAGAAATTTGAGGCACTCAGACTGACTTTGCTCATTACGTTCATCTACCAGGTAGGAATCTAGTCCACACCTGGACAGAAAAAAAAATACATGATGTATATCTTGGCTACTAAGTTAAATTATACTCTTATTCTTCCTCACAAATAACACACACATACACGTAGTCCTGGACACGACAATGACCCTCATAAGCATTTTGCTTAGTTAGTGCCATGGGTCTCTAAGAGCCACACTGTTAGATATACTCACCTAGTAATTACTTTGTTAAATGTCTGGGGTTGTCTACAGAACAGTATTTTTTGCCGTCAGATGAACAGCCCTTTGAAGTTGGTGTCCAGCAACACAGCTACATGGAGCTTTTTGGAGCTGATGTCAAGCCTAGATGTCTGCTCTTCTATCCGAGGTTTTCCTCGGCCTGTGTCCTACCCTCAGCACATTTTACACAGGGCACATCCCAAGCCTTCAATTTTGCACATGCGAACAGCAACCCAATCTCATTAACCGCGCACAGCGCTAGCTGCGATTAATTGAAAAGCAAACAAACAACCAAAAAAACCCCGAAGAGAGATTTTCCCCATCTCAGCATATTAGAAAAGGGATTACTACTGACAGCAACTTGAGAGAAGAAGAACTAAAGGACAGGCAGGGGTGAGGAGCCGGCGGCGCTCGATCAGTATGCGGCGTCAGGCGCGCGGCTCCGGGAACATTCCCGCTTCGCTCCCGCGACTGCAGACACTGCAGGTGCCGGCGAAGGACTTTGCAGTTGCTGAAAGACTTCCCGAGCAAAAGCAGAGCAGGCTGAAACTTTGAGTTCACTTCTAGGCAAGCAAATCGCCTGGCCACGTGCCCTTGGTCAAAAGCACCTGGCTGTATTTTTAAAATAAACTCAGCGGTGCAAATGGGTCTTGGGGAATGTTTTAATTTCCTTGCACGGGAATAGAGTGGATCCTGTTGACCCCTAGGAAAGGACCGATAGCCACTGTATTAACACAGTTGTTTAAAGCAATCTGCTTCTGAATTTCCATTAAAACAGTAGAAAGTAAGGTTAAAGGAGAGCTTCCTGACAAGTTTACTTGCTGCAGACTCAATTACAAACCTACTAAAAATGACCCAGTCTTCAAAGCACCTCTACGGTAAAGCAGCAGACGAGAGCACACAACGACCAGCACCCAGACAGATGCTGGGCATCAGCACACGAGTAAACTGACAAAATACAGGCAGAATGTACACCCAGAGCCCATAGTCTGTACCCTCCCTGCCTGGTAGCACTGGGGCAGGGACTGAACCCCAGGTCACTCGATGGCTCCTGCAGCCTTTCTGCCCCAGTGGGTTTCACAAGTATCTGCTTCTGGTAGCGATCCCGAGTGGCTGCTACAGCATCCCTTCAACCTTGAAACACCTGCTTAAAATGCTGCTCTTCCTCTAAGTAAAAACGTTTTTGATCAGATTCTGTCCTCTGCTTTCCTCATCTCTCCCTAAACTGAAATGTGAAACATTTAAAACAATAAAACCCACTGTACTGGAAAGCTGTGCTGTTTATTTTCTGCACGCTGCATGCGAGTGTACAGCAGACCTTTAAGGATTTGAAATTCATTCTGACCTTCTTCGGCGGTTATTTACTTTGGGCCTTGAGGAAATGCTTAGCTTAAATGGCCTTTTTCCCTTTCAGAAATCTAATCTTCCAGAAAAATTCCACTGGACAGCAGGTTTTGTAATGGAATTACTGTAGTTAATTCCTATCACAGCAGTTCCTTAATGAAAGGCTGGAAGAAAGTCAACAGGTACCGTATGCCCAAAAAGGTGCTGTGTATATGGACGTCTTAATGCGGAAGGGTGTGCCAGTGCCCCATCAAGATAATTAATGCTCTCTGGAGTCAGGCAATTAAATGTTGCAATAATAATCTATATGATATCTCCCTTTGTTTCCCAATTAAAACTTTTCAGGCTAATTAAAAACATGGTTGTGTCATGCAGCGTGGTGCTTTCCAACCAGCGCACTGAAATAATGGGTCTCAGCCAGAGAAGATAAACGCTTGAAAAAAAATTACCCCTTTAACACCATTTTATGTCAACGTTGATATATGAAGTTTTGCTCCACAGAGTGGTGAAAAACATCTTTTCTTTATGGTAACCCTGCAGTAGCTTTCATTTGAGCTTGGAGCCACCTCTTTTCCGATTCCTTTGCAGGGAAACCTTTATCGTTAAAGTCCTGCAAGCAGGAGCCAAGTGCTAGAGTTTCACGGAACAAATGAGCCCAAAACTACGTCAATTACATGAAACAGGAGAAAAGGATTAATTAAAACTTTTCAGGCGCCTCTTCAATATTTTTGCTGACGTGCTTGCTATCAGCAGAGTTCTGTCTCCCATCTGGCAGCTTTAACAATATAACACTTTTAGACTTCTCTTAGGGTAATTATGTCAAATATACTGAAAATGATGGGCGGCAATTGGTGTTAGTTTCAGATTAATATCTGCATATTCTGGCATTCCAGTTCTACGTTCAGACACAGAGATGACATTTCTGTGGTCCTGGTCACTACAATTTCTCATTTCTCGTTGGCTTTTCTGCCCTGCTAATTGGGATTACACAGGTACTCTAGTTCCCATTTAATATTACAACCCAGATGGGGTAGACTCCCTCGTATGCTCTTAGAACTATTTATGCATGTATGTATCTTTCTTTCTCTCTTTCTCTTTTTCTGTCTTTCTCTCTCTCTCTTTTTCTTTTTTTCTTTTTTTTTTTTCTCTCTTGTGGAGGGATATTTGGGGCTGTATGGAGCATTATATCTTTAGGATTGAGTTCAGAATAATTGTTCTTAGGCTTAATCTCCTCTTTGCCCGCTGCAAAGCTCTGGGGCTTCAGGAGTCCTTGGGGATCATCACTGAAGAGCTGAGAAACCACAATACAGCAGTCGATTTCCATCTCCACTTCTATACCTGCTCATGCTATATAATTAGTGCCACCTAATGACCGTAAGGACCTTTGTGTCGCTAGCCAAATGAGTATGTGTAATCCTTTCTATCTTTCTCTTAAAAAAAAAATAAAAGGGAGGGGGGCTGCTACAACACAGGCAAACAAGCTGTGGGGAATACGTACATGGGCTGTTGCTAGACACACGTCCCCATCTGTGTTGCTTTGTGGCTGTCTGAGGCTTTTGCACCCCCCTTTCCGCCGCCCTGGTCTCCGGCTCCGTCGTGACGGGCGCGCGCGGGAGCAGCGTCGCACACGGTGCACCCAGCGCTGCAGGGCCGACCTCTGCCGTGCTTCTCCACGAGGCTCTCCTCACCCCACAGGCCTCGTCCGTCAGCCTTCCTAGATTTCACCACTCCAAAAAGATGATTTTCCATATATTCAGGAATTTTAATCAGTGTTGCTGGTAAGAAAAAACAAAAGTAACACCACATATTGGCAATATTTTCCTACGTCAGCTTTTCTAAGAAAACCAAATTTTGTCACATGTTCAAATTATTCACCATAGACAGGACAACCGTTTTCAAAGGAATACAAAACTCAGACCAATGCCTCTTGCTTCAGAAACAAGATCTTGCTTCAGAAATAAGACCTTGATAATTAAGTCTGACTAAAACTACCCATACAATTCTTGGTTTAGGCTTTTGCATACGTGTATAGTCCCTAGTTTCTGAATCACTCTGAAATATTCAAGGTTTTTTTTTTTTTTTTTTTTTGCTTAGATCACTGATATGAAGCAGGATCATTTATTACCAACTGCAGTGAAATGGGCAACTTCAGCCTATATTGCTTTTATCCCATTGCATAACTCTAATATAATATATACTTCCTGTAGAAAGAAGAATATGAAAAATGGAGGACTTGGTAGAAAGCAGCTTAGATGGATTCACTGGAAATGTCAGTCATTTCTTTTAATGGATAACTTGCAGATTAAAGAGACAAACTTTACCTTTGGATCTTTCAGACAGAGCCATGTTCATGTATAATTTACCCTAAATCTATGAAGAGCTACATTCACTTCTAATATTTGGCTCTGTATGAGAAAACTAAGTACAAATTAATTGAACTGATCAATTCTCTTTGTTTCTATATGTGTTGCTATTAAGTCTCAGCTCTGGATTCATTTTGTTTTGTGACAGGGCTAGCTTTCCTTTAAAAGACAGAAAAGGCAGCTTTCTAGTTTGCAGCACTGCAGATACTGAATTGTGCTCCTTCTAGAAGCTGGGCTCAGCCTGAGAAACTCAGGGCCTGCTCACACGCAACTTCATGAAAATCAAAATTACTTAAATTGGAAAACAGTTGGTTGCTGCAAATAATTAACTCAGCTCTGACTATGAGTTAATCATTACCCAGTCTGAAGGAATCCAATCCCACAGAAATCAGCGCATGGTTTTGGTCAAATCTTAAAATTTGTTAGTATATAGAGTATCTGACACATTGTCCAGTACCCACTTAGAAATGTAAGGTCTGCAAAAAAAATGTACTCCTGAAAATGAAGGTAATTTGCAACTAAACTGGTAAGTTATACACCTGGCCCTCAGAAACACAAGGAACTTCCTAGACACGAGAGTTAAACAGAAATTCCCAAGAAAATAAAGCATCCTTAACTACCTTTTCCAAAACTCACATTGAAAGCCTGGTTAGGGGGGTTGCTTGCAAGTATAGCATTTCTGACTGAAAGGCCAGCTCTGGGGCAAAACTATCCTCCCATCTCCACTAGCCTGGCCCAAGAGGAAGGACCTGTGCTGCTGATGCCCATGGATGATAAATAGCAAACTGCTTCCAATTCATTGCCACTTTCCAGATTTCACATCAAAGATGACTTTATATCCATCCTTCAAGCCAGAAAGTGACACAAGAACTTATGATACAAGCTTGTCAGGTCCTCAGGAAGATGTTACTGTGCAAATGGCATGCAGCGGATGATTAAGTGATCCGAAGCTTCAGAGACAGCGATGTACGATCCCATCTATAAACAAAAAAATGGATCCTAAACTCACTCTATTCTCCAACAGAGAGTTTGCTAATGTGGATAACCAGTTAAAAAGGATAGAACTTAACCTTCAAATAGGATTCATGAATTAAATCTGTCCACCCATCCAAATTTAGATGTTCCTTTCAATACATTGATGAGATCTCCAGAAAGTCAATGATTTCTGGTTTAATATGCAAAGAATTGAAACTGTCACCTGTACTGATGTTACCGGCCTTGGATCAAGCAGAAAATGTTGGAGTACAAACAAAGCGGGTTTGTTCACTGCAGATGTTTTCCATACAAACTCACGCATGCAAATGCCAATTTGGTCCATTTTTAAAGATCATTTCTGTAGACAAAAGACAGAGAAACATAAGTTTAGAGAAAAGGTGGATCTGATGGCTACTTGGAAAACCTTCTTGCCTATATCCTTGCTTCCAGCTAACAATCCTTAGTGCAAATCAGTCACTAAATTGAAAGCTTAGGAGCAATTCTGCGTATTTATATCTTTTTCCTTCCTATGCAGTTCTGATGCCTGCTACAGTTGTAAAAAGGAAGATAAGATAAAGTTTTCTATTTACATAATACACTTTTCATCAAAGAACCATTACTTGTTTATTAAGAATACCAACTATCTCCGCTTACCATATTATCATGAACGAACTGGCTTGCAGTAACCATAAATATTTTCTTAAAGCACAAAGAATGTGATGTAAAGCACTATAAACAGTTTCACCTTCTGCTGGCCCAAGTTTGGGAAGCATTGGGATGACTTGGTTTTGGAAGGAAGAACCACCAACCTATTAACACAACAGATTTTTAAAGCAATGAAATAATAAGGAGAGAGAACAGGACAAGCAATTTTGAACACCACAGTCTTCTGGGATTCAACACCATAATTTTTTTTTATCTCCTTCCTAAAATGTTAATTCATATGTACGACTAAGTAAGTGCCAAATAACTTGTCAAACTTTTAGTAACCTCACATTGACAGAAAAGAAATATTGCAGAATGTGCTTCATTCCCTTTGATCTATGATTTATTGATGTACAGTATGAAATATTCATTAAAACAGACTGCTGTTTCTCGTTGATTTGTCATGTTTTTAATTCATATTTTAACACATTAATAAAACTGACACTATTAATTATTTTTTTTGAAATACCAAACATATTTGAGATCTAAAACTGGCATGGGTTATGCTTGATATTAAACTAGCAGGAGGAATTAGTCCAAGCACATCATCTGCAGTACTTTTTTTTTCTTAGCAACAGTTTGGTTTTACAATCCACAAGGCGGTCCTGTTCTGCCACCCCATCTGCTGTGTACCAATAATTGGAAGACTTATTCAGTTTTAAGGGCAATATAGCCTATCTTTATAAAAGGCAGACTGATAATTACGGCCTGTAATTTGGAGGAGGGCATGTTGAAATGTGCCCATGAATAATGAAAGTTCACATACTGGTCATGAAACCACTACTGAGGTATGTTCGTTCGTGTCACCCAATCACTTGGTCCTCACAGCTGAAATGTGAGATATTGTGCAAAATCAGAATGAGAAATTTTCATGATTATATATGGTTGGACCCGTGGTACCTGCTGCCCGTCTGTAGGTCCCCTCTCCATCTCCAAAGGCAAGCTGAGTTGGGTAATTCTGCTTACCAGGAATTTGTTTTGGAACTGAAAGATGGTTCACTCATTTGTTTCTTTTAAACATTTACAATTTCAAATGAATAAATTAACTTAAATAGCATATGACACTCAGGAACCAGTTCTTGCTTTTCAGAGCAGTGTTTAAGAGCCTACAGCTGCGAGGAGCGTTGGCAACCGGGACAGACCCAGGACCACCCGGCTGGCTCCACAGCCAGCAAGCACTGTCTGCTCCCCCAGCACATTACTGCTGTGCAAAATTATGTTACTAAAATAGCACCATAGAATCACAGAATGCTCAAGGTTGGAAGGGACCTCTAGAGATCATCTAGTCCAACCCCTGCACACGCAGGGTCACCTAGAGCACGTGGCACAGGACTGCATCCAAGCGGGTTTTGAAGATCTCCAGAGAAGGAGACTCCACAACCTCTCTGGGCAGCCTGTTCCAGTGCTCTGGCACCCTCACTGTTAAGAAATTTTTCCTTAAGTTCCTGTGGAACTTTTGGTGCTTCAGTTTGTGGCCATTACCTCTAGTTCTGTCGGTGGCCACCACTGAAAAGAGGCCAGCACCCTCCTCCTCACTGCCTCCCTTGAGGTACTTCTAGACACTGATTAGATTCCCCTCTCAGCCTTCTCTTCTCCAGGCTGAACAGGCCCAGCTCCCTCAGTCTCTCCTCATAGGGCAGATGTTCCAGGCCCCTGATCATCCTTGTGGCCCTGTGCTGGACTCTCTCCAGCAGCTCCACATCCCTCTTGTACTGTGGAGCCCAGAACTGGACACAATACTCCAGATGCGGCCTCACCAGGGCTGAGTAGAGGGGCAGGATCCCCTCCCTCGACCTGCTGGAGATGCTCTTCTTAATGCACCCCAGGATCCCATTGGCCTTCTTGGCCACAAGGGCACACTGCTGCCTAAATAACTACACTCTTCTTCATGGTGAACACAGGGAAGAAAAACACTGTTCCCAGGGAGCTGGGGCCTGTGGAGTTGCCCAGCCGCCTTCTGTGTGTGGTACCTCCTGCACTGAGTGACAGGTTGGGCCTTTGCCCTGGTCCCTGCAAGCCCAGGTGCCAACTGGGGCTCTGGCAAGCACTGCCAGTGGTGTGGGAAGGAGTGTGGGTAGGCCTCACTCTTCTTTAGCTTTGGCACTGCTATAAAGCAGTGGTTTTGTCTGATTGCACATATTATCTGCCAGTGTGAAATCCACCTGTTTTCTACTAGCCGTGTGGAAGCTCGACTTTTCTTCTTCCTCCCCCACTTCTCTTTTCTATTGATTTATTTTATGGTAAAACAGCATTTCAGCTGACCTTTACGCCAGAGGAATCCATGGTTCAGCTGCTCCAAAATCCTTTGCATTACATAATTAGAGAACATCTTGAGCTCTGTTTAGTAACCAACCCTACGCAAAAGTTCTGCAAATATATTGTAGCTGTTCCTTCACCAACTACCAGCAACTTCAGCTACTGCAGATCGAAAGCCGCCAACGGGCCAACGAGCCATTGAGAGATGACTGAAAGAAGAAAAATGTGGTACTGCAAAAGCCCAGGATCCTGCAGAGCATCCAGGGGAGGAATTCCATCTGCTTCCCCACTTCATCCTTCCCAAATCATGACTATCATTTCTGGGCCAAAGCATCAAAGGGAAAGGCCAAACCTCACTTTCAACAACTTGACGATACAGAAATGTTGCCCCTGACCTAGAATAAGCATTTCTTTCCTTGAGCTTTAGTCCCAAAGTCCGCCAATAACCGGGGAGAAATCAGAGCCTCTCCCCCTGCGGCAAACCCCACTGCCAGGTACCATGGCAGGAGGCAGCACAACCCATGCTAACACACATGGTCACAGCACACGGTGCAAGAGAAATCTGTTCTTAATGACTACACTAAGGCCAAACCAAAAGAGGAGGAAACCCAGATACTGCATTACATTTTCTCAGCTTCAATTCAATTTCTATTTTGTCAAGGAGAAGGTTTTAAACAGGAGATCGGATCCTAGAGTGGGACTGAATTATTCTGTCAATTATCATTTTATCTTCACTAGAACCAAATCAAAATGTAACAGAAGTCCCTCAAGCTGTGTGTAAAGTTTATAATACGAAATGTCATGTCAAAAAGAAAACAGTCCCTATTCTAGTAAAATCTATTCTAGATTTTGCATCTATACACACACACTTTGTGCAATGGTGCAGGGTGAGGACACCTTAAGCCAGTTCTGAACGAGCTGCAAGAAATAACTATGGCAAGAGGTAGGAGGAAGAAGTTATAAGTGAGTTGTAGGTGTGGAAAAGAAATGTGTTCTTTAGTTACAATTGTGGCATAGCTGGGTTCCAGAGCCCACGCGCACACCTGGAGCACTAAGGACATTAATGCCCAGGCTGGTCCAGCAAAGCCCAGCTCGCTTACCCCTGGCTTTGGACACGGGCTGCCTGGACACTGCCATCACCGCCAATTTTTGATTGATTGTTTCAGGGATATTCGGGAGGGAATTTGGGTAGTTCCTGAGACACTCACTGCAGCTTGTCACATCTGAATACTTCAATGTGTTGGTTAATGCCTGGGGTGGAGAACCTGGCCCTTCTCTATGGAGACTCCAGATGGTGGTTCCTCCTGCAGAAGTGAAGAGACTGCACTCAGATAAGAGTGTTGCAAGGAGCCAGCAGAAACTCTTCCTGCGGAAACGGTCACGTAGGACAGTCATTTGTATGTAGTTAAGCTATTTAAGAGATGTTTTGTCTGTAGTTAACATATATCAATAGCAATGAATTATACATGTGCTGGAGAGGCCACGCGGGACTGCAGGCCGGCTGCGCGAGGAGCATTTAGCAGAAAGCTAAGAAAGATTCGGAGCCGGACGGAGATGCCTTGCAAGGACACCTGCACAAGAGACCCCATCTTGAGCCAGGCTGCAGCCAGCCACCCTTTTCCAGGGATCATTTTCTACATATGAGCATTGCCTTGGGCCAAGTTGCCAATAAATGAAATTCCTCTTTTACAAACCCCTCTGTGTGAGTCTTGGTGCATCACAACCTAACCATAAACGTGCAGCCCCTCCACCTCTGCTGATGCTCCTTCCTCAAAGCACAGGACCATATGATGCCACAGATACCACTGTCAGTACCCAAATTACTGCTTAAAACTTGTTCAGATAGCACTGATTACCTTCTACCACCGTGTACGCAGGCATCCAACAGCATCAGCATGGTGGGCACTGGACATCATCGTCAGGGAGGGTTCCTCTATTTTGGTCCCTACAGGAGTCATTGGATTCACAATGGATGTGTCTCAGTTTCCCTCTCTGTAGGGGGACTGACACTCAGCCCTTGGAAATATCAGATGGAAAAAAGTCATTTAGGAGACACACATTATTATTAGTCTTCTGTTTTTCACTTTTCTGTTTTGTTAGGTCAAATGCAGAGCAAGTTTTCATTACCGAAACATGAATCCTTCCTTAATATGGTGGGGCTAAGCAGTCTGGATGATTTTGTTGTCTGATATCGTTCCCCTTTATGATCCCATATTTTATAGTAGTTAGTGCCATTGGGGGAAAACATGATTAGAGCAGAAAGCCGCTTCAAAGCAGCCATTGCCTAGTGCATTCATCACCCTTGCTGCAGAGCTGGATTTTTCCTCTCTACAAATATCATCCATCAGTGCAGGTAAAGAGTTAGTTGCAAATAGAAGCACTTTATGTGAACTACACTGCATCCTGTTTTTATCAGCGTGCTGGGAAGTGTAGTTAGAGTGGGATAAGTTATGTGGTGTGGGCTTAGGCATTAATGAATATGAGAAACTAAATTATTGAATTTTGCAATGCAAATTATTTTTTGAGCACAAATTCTTCATTTTTGAATGTTAAGGACTCATAAAATATGTCAATGGTTTATGAATTAGGCCATTAGCATGCAATTTGTGATTCAAACAGTACCACAGCCCCACGTAATAAGTGACTGAATAAAGAGCAGCATTCCTCTCCGCGCTTGCAGGAGAGATTGCCAGGAATTTCTGCAGGTGGGATGTCACACTAGGGACTCATTCATTCCCTCTAGAGAAGCGCTGTGGCAGGGTCCCATGCATTCTGAAGTGTGGTGCTTGGAAATGAGGTATTTGTAGCCCAAGAAATCATGGCAATGGGGCAACGGGGCATCAGTGCAAATCAGAGAGGCTCCGCGCGCTCCCGGTCCCTTCGAGCAGCCCCTGTGCACCAATGCGCAGACCCCAGAGCTACTCTGGACTGGCAGCAGCAGCTTTGCCTTTTGTTGGAACTGCAAACAGGTTTGTATCGTGAAGTCTTTTGAGACTTCTTTTTTTAAAAAAAGAAAGCATCCATTCATACTGGGATGAACATTGCCACTTTTTAAATAACTGCACAGATCTTAAATGAAAGCACTGAGAAAGAAGGAAAACTCACCAGCTCCAGAGAGTGTTTGTGCTGAGCCAGCATTCCGGAGAGGCCGGTGACTGCTCGGGCAGCAGGAAGTCCCCCAAAGCCCGTGCAAGGGTCCCAAACACGAGCGTACTGCGAATCCGCAGCGGGCAGGGGGAAAACGCCTGCTCAGGCTGCAGCTACTGTCTGCAACCGCTCCAAGAGCCTCTTGCTTCTTGTTCTGAGGGTTTTCTGGCTTCACCCCGCGGCCCTCCTGCCTGCTCTGCACCCTCTGCTCTTACCTTGCTTGTTTCTTCCCTGTTTGGACATCTGTATTACAAATCTCCACTGGCCTTTTTGCAGTTACACGTTATTTATATACATAAGATTATATATGTTAAAAAAATGCTTTATGCTTTTGGTAGTGTTGCAACACTGTAAAATGCTTACTGTGGCCAGGTACACTATTTTAGCATACTTAAGTCTGGTTATATCTCAGAGAGGACACAGTGGTTTTGAATTATTAAAAAGTCTTCATTAAGTGTCATTGTCAATTTTGTCTCTGCCTCTCCTGGAGCCTCTTTTGAAAGATACTCCTTGGCCTGCAAAAACCTTAAACTCATGGGGTACATCCAGCGCCCCTCTAGTTTGGTTTGCCTGTTTGGATTCATGATTGACTGCGGATGTGACCACTATTTTAAAACTATCCCCAGTGCTCTGGTTTTTAGTTTCATGCCCATGTTTACACAGCATGCCAATCACCTCTTAACATAGCCTGCAAGCATTTTATTCCTTATTGTAATATCACATAGTGATCTAGGGCTATAGAACTGGAGACCAAAAGGAACCATACTGAAAACTTGTGCTTCATGTATCTAGTCCACATGAAAGCAGCCTTCTATCTACTAAGTCAGTTTTTATTTTATGAGAAAGAACATGTAATCTTAAAAAAAAATGAAGAAAAATATCTCAGCCAAAGTCTCTATATGAAACTGAAATCTGAACAAACAAATGGACCAGACAGTTCTTGTCCTTTCTTGGAAGGCTCATGTGTGAAAGTGTTGTTTAAGTGACTATTCACAGAATATAGTGCAGGAACCCTTTTTCTCCAAAACCAAACATCCCAGCACTCTGGCCTTTCACAACGGCTGTCACAAACTCTCTGGAGAACTGTATGACGGTTACTCTGTGTAATAAAATATTCAACTTCACAACAATGCTTTATAAAGACGAAGCTTCATGAATTTTTAACATTATTTTGTAAATCACCCTGAAAGCTGACAGTGAAGGCTAACACTTGTTGACACATAAATGCCAAGTCATCCTCATCTTCGGCTTAACACTGGGGTGTGTGGGGAACCTTTCCCCACAGATGTGTCAGAAACCCTGTACGTTACCTGATGAAAGTCTCGTCCCCATGCTTGGAGCAGCAAGACATCACCATGCATCGCGAGCTGCTCGATGCTCAGGGTTCCCCCCACCACAATGATCTGATTTGGGGGTTATCTGATAGGATGTGGCTGCCTATCAGAGCTGCGGGAAGCCGGCAGAGCAAGACCCCGAGCTGCTTGCTGGCAGAGCCCCCAAACAGCAAACGATCCGCTTGAAACACAATTATTTTGCTGCTTCCATTCTCAGAAAGAAAGAGCTGATTGACTTTAGTTTTTTGGAAAAGAAAGGAGCAAGGACTGAACTGCACTTCAAGAGTTAAGTGGGACTCAGCAGAGCTTCGTGCTGCATCTCAGCTCCTCTGAGCAAAGCCTTCTGCTCAGCACGGCAAGCGTGTCAGGCCCTCTCTTCTGGCCAGCATCTCACCGAAGCAGGACTATGTTAAATTTTCTATGGGAAGATGTAGAGCAGGTGGAAATTTCTATGATCTCCAGTGTCATAAAAATCTCCTGTGAGAAGCAGAGTCCAGAGAGACTGGACCAGAGACTGGACTTCTTGAGAAAGAAGATGTTTGCCTGCCTGGGCTGAGCGATAAGGAGCATGGAGGCAGCTGCTCAGCCCCGTTCACAGCCAGCTCCCTCCAAAACCCAGTCGAAGGCGGCTGCTTGGCTGGGTGTGAAGCCAACTTAACCGCAGACATCCTCCAAACTAGCTTTGGAGGCCAAACACCCAGAAATGAGGAAGAGGAGGAGGAGGCAGGGCCCTCGAATGGAGGGCTGGGACCCCCAGCTGGTGTGCGCCTGCGCACCCGGGGGAAAGGGGCGCACGTGAAGGTGGAGTGTGTCCGCCCTGGGCTGCCTCCTGGGTCGGACTGACCCTACGTGCTGGGATGCACCGAGCATAAAGGACGACAGCGAGGAGAGAGGAGGCGGAACAGAGGAAACTCCTGACTCTGAGGCCTGCGCTATCTCCACGGGAGCTGGTCAGCAACTCTCTGCTCTGGCAGCTCGAGAGGACGTTCGGGTGCTGTATCCCCCGGCAGGTATCACCTCGTGAGTAGTTATCCAGACTTTGCCTATTTTATGTGCTTTCACCTGAATAAATGCTCGATGTAGTCACCTCGTTCTGTGTGATTACTGCTGAATCCCGAGCCCATCCGGAACAGAAGGGCAATGCCTTTCCCATTCCTGTCTTCTGAACTAGCTCATAGGAAGCAGCCCCATGATGCAGCAGGAGAGGTGGACGCACCTATTCGCAACCCCATAAGCATTTTGGAAGGTGAACAACAGCACCTGGAGTAGGGTAGGAAAGAGTCGCACATCATCCACTCAATACACATCATCAACAATTTTTTTTTTTAAATGCAGTTGCACCTGTGGAAGGGAAAAAAAAAGAAAAATCTATGCTGACTTGCAGGAAGGGGTTGTCTGCAGACATTGTTTGCTTTGAAAACAAATCGGCCGTGGTTTTACCGCATGGTCCGAGGCAGGGAGCAGCCTTCACCGGGAGGAGAGGAAGCCCCAGCGTGGACGGGAGCCGCGCGCTGCTCCTCGCGAGGCTGCTGCGAGGGGGGGACCAGGCTGCTCCCGGTGCTTGCAGCTCCGCACGCCCTGGGTTCAAACCCTGCTGGTGACCCAGATGGAGAAGTTGTTATACAACGCTCTTTAATTGGCAATTTTCTGCTCTGTTCTCTTCTGCATCTGTTATTTATGTATCATAGCTTTACTGCGTGCTGCTAGACAACAAGGAGCTACAGCAGTGTATCCCCTCATATTTAAAACATTTAGACAGACAAAAACCCCAAATTCACATAACAGAATGGTTCATTACACTCCGAGGAAATTTTGTTGCCTTATGAAACACTTTTCTGCGAAGATAAAGCAAGCCCACATGGCTGCTGCACAACAACTACTGAGCAGAGGGGAAGAACGGAGAGCAAAGCCAGCAGCACGGCGCCTCGGCGAAGACGCTGCCCCGGCGCCGCGGCTCCGCGCGCAGAGCTGCAGCCCAGCACCGCCCCGGCGAGCTTGGTGTTGTGCCAGCAAAACCATCAAGAAGCCAGATCTCTCCTTGTTATTAAATTGGGCAAGCAAACAAATGAAAGGAATCAAAGCAATAACGGAGGGCAGATAACCCCTGGGCTACCTCGTAAGCAGCGGCTGACAGATGTGGATTACTGAAAAACTAAAGAGCTTGCCACTTGTATGTAATAAAGCCACAGGGACTTCAGCAAGACCCGTTCTGTTTTAAGGAAGAACAAAGGCATATATTGTCAAAACCATAAAGCTTGCCACTGTGAACTGCTGTACTGTTACTGAAGCTATATAAAGACATCAAGGGCTTACAGTTTTGAAAGGAGTGACAGCTATTACATGCTGAAATGTCTCAGGGAGGCACCGCATGGTGTAACTAAGGATCACGTGGGGCAGCATCATCTATTTGCTGCTTGACAAGAACACCTGGATGACCTCTCTGAACTGGTCAGCTGGACTTGCTGGATCAGACATTCATCACTGCCTTTTTTTTTTTTTTTTTAGCAAAATCTAGGAAAGCAGCATTTTAGTTTCAAAAAGAACCCAGAGGTACTAAACAAATATTGTCTTGTTTGTTTTCCATTCTAGTGCTGACCAGGTTCAATTTTTCATCGGAGGATGCCAGTCACCGTTTGAGCTAGAGCTTGTCCAAATTTTGGCACAAATACTGCAGAGTTGTCAACACTCCACCTGTCACCATTTTCACTGCCTAGTCAGCTTACAACATTAAGGGAGCCTTAAAGGCCTCTGAAGAGCTCCTGGCTTTGCTGCTGTTGAACCGGTCTTTAAGCTCTTCCCTGTCAAATTCAGATGTACACTGCACTCTCAAAACAGAGGTATTTCCATCTTACTTGATGAGCCGGGTCAGTTTGTAACTGCTATTTTTCAGTCTATTAAAAAAATGACTGTCAAATAGTAGTGTAACAGGTGACGTTTTTAGCGCAATGTGTGCGCAGCCATTTGATACACACGTGTAGCAGACACAACACGGAGGACACCTCTCTGCTGCAGAACAGGCTCTCCTGTTCCCCTCGTTAATCTGTTCACGATGAGGAGGAGTGCGGTGCTAAAAGCTTCACTGCAAACAAGTGAAAATCATCCTCTATAACCTGACACATCTTACCACAGACCACGAACCAGAACTCTCTTTACCCCTCCAACCGTTCAGCCTTCCACGCCACAATCCACCAGTGCTACCACCAGGAACTCACAAAAGGACAAATTCCCAATGGCACGACACACCAAAGTTGATTCTAAACCTGAAAAATCCCAGGATGTTGCACTCAATGCTGACAGGATCTTCTGCTACTGTGATTTGCGGAACACTGCAATGAAACTGCAACATTATAATGTTTAAGCCCAAAGTTTCTAACATTTCCTCTTACATAATGTAAATGGCAATCCTGCAGCAAACAGCAATTCCAGTCTAATAAAATTGAGCAGAACAGGTTCTGCTCTACTTAATAAAAGATTTAGAATTAGACTTCACTCACTGAAAGAAAAGAATGGCTAGACATGGAAAAGCCATTTTTGACAAAATAAAGAAATAAAGTATTTTTTTCCCAACTTTTATATTCCTTTGTTCTATTGCTTTCTGAAACCAAAGGGATCAGTATACTTTAAAAGAGGCTGTTTTGGTATTAGTGTTTAAAACATGAAAGATTTTTAGCTAAATGCAATTACTAACCTGAGTAAACATGAGCTCTAAATCTTCTGCGGTACACCGATTTCTATACAGTGAAATTAAGAGTAAGAGCACAAGAAAGATAAGAAAATAGCAATCCTTGAAATCATTCCAATACAAAGATAAATGCCACATCTACATGTATAGAACCTCTGAAATGAATAAAGTGATAATCTGAACAGTGAAAAAGGTATCCTGAAAAAACAAATTTCTTTCACTTTTAAATACATTTCTGAAAATGTTTCCTGGGGAATGAGTGACTAAACCTGAAAATATTGACACTAGCTAACTTGAAAATACCATAGATTATCAAATCAAATGAATATTACAACCACTTTCATAGGCAAAGTCTCTTGCTTCCTCAAGTCATCATAAGATATATTCTCAACCCACACATCAATTTGTTAGAAGGCAAGTGAGAACAATAACGAAGACAAACAGCCATTAGTGGACAAGACAGTTTCATCAAACAAGATCTTACAAATAATATATTGCTGTGTGTCATCAAGACACTTTTAATACGCTAGAGCCTTTTCCAAAAGCACCTATAATCAATTTCTTCTAATTTACAAACTCAGGAAGACCACAAGAGTAATAGTAATTTTGTATTTTACACACCCACAGAGGTTATGACAATTGATTCAGTTCAGCAAAATACTGTAACAACTTTGAATGCACTTGAAAGATTTTTGCATTTGTTTTCTAGAGCTGTAAAAAAAGTAATTCTACCTCTGCCACACAGGCACCATTTGTAAAGGTTGTGCATGAAAAGTATGGATTCGGTCTCACAAAGATTGTTCTCCTCTTATTACAACCCATTTGCAAAGCATGCTGGTCTCTGCACTTAAACACCGGCCTTCTCTTTGTTTGCACTTTATGGGATCTGAATAGATTTCAGAATTCCTACAGCAGAAAGAGGTGGAGTGATAAATGGATAACACTTAAAAATTCTTTAGAGCTACTGGCTTCCAGTCAATTCTTTTCACGAACATTAGAAGTGAGGACACGCAACCTCTGCCCTTAGATTAACAACCCACGGAAAAATGAAAGCAATCAGACCCCCTCCATACCTCACTGCAGGATTTTTGCTCATATGTGGCCTGCCTTTCACTGACTCTTCACTAGCCAAATTTAACTGTCCCTACTATTTCTGCCCAGAGAATATGATGCTATAATGGCATTTACAAGTTCATCAGAAAAGCAGTTTTTTGATGGCACTTCTTAAAACGGTGACCCAGAGCAAAGACAGCAGCGGTTCTGTTCTGCAAGAGAAAGCAGGAGCTGAATAGACCATGGAGGCTTTGGCTGTCTTCTTCGCATTACAGATGAGCCCAGACAGAGCTGGGACAAGCAGACAAGAAGGAAGGAGCTGAGAAACTCCATCTAGTTTGAGTGACAAAGACTTGGGTCATCAGTACTTGTAATAGAAGAGAAGAAAGGAAAGACAAAGATATCTAGACAGCACATCACGATAATGTGGTAATGTGAGACTTTTACTTGTCTTTTTAACTTACGGGGAAATCTCCTGAGTGCTCAATCCTACTTCAGAAACTCCTTCCGAGTGTTTCTCGCCTGAGTTACAGCGAGAAAGATGAGTGTGTATATACATAAATACATCCCTGCGTATATATATCCCTGCAAACACGGGCCACTTGCATGCCTGACACTCTCAACAGGAAAAGCCCTCATAGGACCCTCTTGCCATGGAATGAAGTATCCGGACCTGGGCTTCTGAGTGAGTTTGAGGGATGTGTTATGAGCTTTCCTTCAGGGATTGAAGTGCTTCCCTGAATCCGAAGCTTGCCGGGAGATCCCTGGATGCCCATCTGAGCAAGCTCTGCCTGGCGTGCAGCCTTGGCCGTGCACCATCTGCTCCAGCCCACCGGGGAGACCCGTCCCCGTCCCTGTCCCCGTCCCCCGCAGGGCCCCGCACACGCGCCGGGGAAGGACCGCGGCGAGGGCCCGGGCAGCTGCGCTGCAAAATGGGAAGACACGTTTGTCCTGTTTCCTCCAGTAATGGCATCCACTCATAGCCAACTGAAACAAAAGAAACTATCCTCTGTAAACAGAGAAGCTGACCTGTAGTTTAAATGAATCTTGACTTTTTCATACACACTCTTGAGATTTTTGCCTTAAGGATTAAGACATCTGAGAACTCTGGGCCATTGTGAAGACACTCAGCAGCAGGAACTTGCAAACAGTAACAACACTGCTCTGCTAACACTCCTGTCAGCTTTTCTTGCCTGTCTGAAAGGTCTGGGCACACAAAAGGTACCTTTGTAGGTCCTGTCTTGACACGGAGAGCAGCACCTGCCACAGCACAATGTGATCTCCGTGGAGGCTTCTCACAGCTATCATATTAAAAGCAAAAGCTCCAAGAGAAACAATTAAATATTTATTTTCTGGAGCTCTAGATTTGTGCTTCAAAAGACAAAATTTTGGGCCTAGGGAACACAACAGCAAAGCTGCTGTTTTGTTCAGCAGATCCAGGATTTCAAGCACGGTGTTTTGGGGTTTAAAAGCTCGCCTGGTTAGACAGCTGATGAAGTGAGAAGCAGAGATTGCTATTTTCCTCCAGACCAAGGGAATCAGTGTCATGGAAGACACGGTAGTAGCGGAGAGACGGTACTGGTAAGACAACACACTTGGATGGTTTTATGATTTATATTCTTCTCCTTATCTGTGACAATAACCATTCTCTGAAGATGAAACAGAAAACATACGGCAGCTGCATATATATTTATTTTCACTGAGTTCTGGCTTTCAGAATAGTGCCAAGATCCATGAAAATAATAACATCAAGCAGCAAAACCAAAAAGATGCAGTTGCTCTCAGCCTGCAAGGTGTTGTCCATCGGAACAAACCGAATCCCTTTGCAAAGCAGAGAGCGTGGCCTTGCTACCAGCTGAACGTGAATTGCTGCTCAAAGTGCAGGTTCTCCCCTACACTCATGGAACATGACGTGCCCTTCTGTAGCAGATGTTTGTTATTTGCTCTCTGACCTTATTGACATGACATTCATCTGTACATTTCATACCTTATATAGCTTGCTAAGAAAAGGTGCTGGAAAAGGAAAATTAGCCACCTCGAGTCTCTGGTGAAAGAGAGGATAAAGCATCATAGAAAATCTAACGAAAGTCAGGAACTGATTTTATAAGCATTGTTTCTTCTGTTTGTTTCTGAGAAAAAAAGAGGGAATACTTCCACTTTGAGGGCAGGGCTTGAGGCATCCATATCTGCAATGGACAAACCAAGCTTTGCCAACTCAAGGTTGGTGAATAACATGTTGCAAAGGATACTATCCACAAGAGTTAATGCTTTTCCTGGCAAAATGCAAGCAGCATCCCCTTAGCAGGATCCAATTCCCAATCTGAACTGTCAGGGCTTCTGTGAACTTGATTTGTAACCACAGGAATTCACTCATTTTGTCAAAAGTGCTACAGGCAACTGCATTGGTGCAAATTCTGCCTATATGTGGCTCTCAGTACAGGATCAGATTCTAAAAATACATGCAGAAAATACTGGAGGTTTTTTTTTTTTTCTTCCTCCAAGCCACACGTCATACTCACAGGACTGCTTTAAACCTTTCTATCTGGGGAACTTTTAGAAATAGTATGATAAATGAAGAACTTGAGATATTTCTTGAAGATCATGATATACTTACTGAGTTCCAAGTCTAGCTTTAGCTCCAAAGATATTGCAGTGGCTCGAAAATGGTAAATGATTTTTTATTAGCCATAGACAAAAATCAAATTGTGCCTCAATTGCCATCAATCTTAGTAAGACTGATCCAGTGATACTGTTTTATTGGCTAGACTAATGAACACCAGACTCAGTTCCTTTGTCCTCAGTTGGTTACAAAAATTATTCACGTCCTGCTCTCAGCATTTCAAAGCTAATGGTCTGATTTCTGCCACCAGACTGATTCCTGGGAGAACTCCGCTAATGTTTTCTTTCTTGTTCTTTCTTAGCAGGTATAATTTTACATAGAACACAAATGAGAAAATTGCTCAAGTTCCACTATAACTGTATTATTAAACTGGCTTTTCCTAATGCAAAGTATGCATCACTCCTGTGTTTCTATCTTCTGGAGCTCAGCTGGGTAGGGATGTACAAGAAAAGGCAACATTGAAGAGAGGTAAATCATTATTCTTAGCCTTCTCAAATGAAACATAGACCACTGAAGGCAATCTATGCAAAGCTCTTTGGCTTTATATTCAAGAAAGAGGTACTCTGATATTAGTCACTCAAATTCTTTGGAAGAGCAGTAGCTTAAAGCAAAGGACGTGGTAAATTCTTAATTGCTGTGACTCACGTACTTTGCATGTCTGACCTAGTCCTTCTTGAAGCTCTTTTGCTATTTATGAAATAAAGCTCTTTCCACAAGTTCTGCTCACGGTTGCACATCTCGGACTGCAGGAAGGCTCTTGCAGGCATTGGGTATTTCATAGTCAGAGCAGAACTGAGGACATGTTCCCTCTCCTGGGTGCTCTGACTAAAAACACGGCTTCACAGAATACTTCAAACAACATTGCAGAATATGATATAGAATAAAATAATATGAAGAATTATACTCGCCACTTCTTCCAGTCACAGCTTTTATGTCACAGTTAGTGTGCCAACAGATCACAACTTTCCCAGACTGGTTTTTCTATTTATGATTATTTGAGGAATCATTTCTGCAAAATGATTAATGGTGTGGGATTTTAACTCATTTGCCAGCAGCAGTTTTGAATATTTAGATGTGAACTGTGAAATCTGGCAAAGATTGTGCAGCAGAGTCTTGACTGGAGCAGCCATTAGGAGCAGTGCTCATGGAATGCTGGCCAAATACAAGTGTAATGGTGACACCGATGCCCTCATGGCGCTTTCCAAGCACAAGAAGTTTATATTAAACATACAAACCTAAGTATATCCTCAAAAAATGAACTTAAGCCAAACTATCCCTTTTTATGCTTTTAGAAGGTGACATACGGTGCACAGCTTCTTGCACAAAGTGACACACACACACGCAAAAATCCAAACCAACACCCAGACTGACTGTTTTTTCTTTTTTTCCTAGATTTTAGGGGTATCCTCCAATCTGCACAGACCCAGTGGAAAAATTATAGCTTTGACCACAGTGTAGAATAATTACTCCAAAATACCTGGAAGTGTTAGATTTGCTTCCAGTGGAGATTCTGATGGCCATTTCTTAATACCTGCTCATTTCATTATCTCTCTCCACACCAGCTCCGCATGCTGCAAGGGTCCAAAACTAATGTTCTTTAACAATTTAGTACAGAACAACCTATGCATACATTTAATTACTCTCCATAGAAAAGTAGAGGTTTCCTTACTTTAGGAACCTTTACTTTCTTACAGAGCAACCCAACGGCTGCTTTGCCGCAGCACAAGAGCCTTTACAATGCAGCAAGTTTGTCACCACAAACGACTCACTGTCACGTTCACAGAATAAGGCAACACAGATTCATTTTGCTTTTTTAAAAATTTCATACTGCAGCAACAGCAGCATTTCTGGGGGAAGATTCACCTAAATTCAGAGGATATTAAGAACATCCTTACTACTGATCTCAGTGCCACCTTTGTGGACAAGGAAGCCCGTGTCACTGCATTAATTTCAACTGGGTTGGTTGGTGGTGCACAACAAAACTCCTTGCTTAGACAGAGATCCCGCAAATAACCACCTCCTCCTTTGCAGTAATTTACATGCCAAATTTTTGTCAGCACTTAAATCAGTACTAACCACTTCTAACAAACCTTTTGTTTTTTGCCTTTTTTAATTATTGCAGGATAAATGGTACAAGTGAGAGATTCATGGGGAAAGAGCAATTAGCAGTTCCATCTATCTCCATGAAAGAAAATATTATTATTAATTAATATCTGGACAGGGAAGCAGAAGGAGTTTTTAAAAATCTACAATAGAGATATCTACAGGGGCCACATTTGCTCTGAGTGTCTCTTTGACAGGTATCCATTTATTATTTTAACAAGCTGAGATCGTCTGCATCTTCAATCACGGGAGGTCAATCCTTCATTCCTGTCAAACCTTTGATAACTCAAGTGTTGGTATTAATAACTAAAACCCGAAAAGAATGGGCTAAGATAGCTCTAGCAGGGGGTCACATTGCTTGAAATTGCCAAATGTCAGTCACTTTGCTCTGCAGGAAGGAAAGGAAAAGGAGGAAAGAGGGGATCACCACCTACCATGGTGGTAATGATCACGGATACGCATCGGCACCAGCTGGCTGCCTAGTGGACCCTCACCTCCAACAACCCTCTTTCCTACCACAGCAACCTAAGGAAACCTAAGGAAAGTCTTCCTCTGATCGTCTCTCACATTGCATTCACCCTTAAAATGAATTTAAACTTGCAGATTTGGTTCGGGAAGTTTTTATTAAAAAGTGAATTGCTCTTTGGTGAGGTTCTGGCTGTATTTTAAGATGTCTAGCTCAGCAGGGAATAGCGACTGTTTTAGCACAAAGGGAAAAACACAATCGAAAGAAAATGTCCTTGCTCATATGTTGCCCAGAAGCATTTTGTCCTTCCCACATTTCTCACGTTACCTCCTCTTTTCATCTCCATATTTTTGTTTTCCCCTTCGCTTTGCTCCACGGTAGCAAATAATGCTGAATACTGAGGTAGCTGCATTCATTCATTTACAGATCATTTCTCTGAGTGCCACACACAAGTGCTCAGCTTTTCCAGATACAAATCAAGGCTGGTTACCTTAATTACTCATGGATTTCCGAGGTGCACAGGTGAGATGGGCTTTCATTATACCCACCGAGTTTAAAAGTAGCAGCTAAATCTACATTTTCTTTAAATGACTGCTCAATGCACAGTACTAGCACAGATGAATCTGTGTCAGAAATAATTCAGTTTGCCTGAACAAGGAGTTTCAGGGGGTGACATTATTTTAAAGTCAGCAAATGAATAATAATCCAAGTGATTGCTTCAGGAGGAATACAATAAAAGAAAATTCAGGAACTTTTTCCCTTCAATTTACTGTTTCTGGGAGTATGGCAAGAAAATTTAGACATGTTATCCATAAAAAGGAGACTCTGGCTTCTTTTTCAAGTAAATTGGTAGCACAGCATTAACAGAAAAAAAAAGCAAAATGGAAACGTTAGCAATGCAGCAATGCTTATGTTTTATGGGAGTTAGATTATGACTAGGTACATAAAAATGAGTGGGAAATCTGCAATCGACACGAGCTCCGTGCATAATTACTTTCCTCTCTCACCAAATGGCTGTAGGTTGGAAGGCTTCATTTAAACAGAAAGACAGGGATAAAAGTGCTGACTTGCAGTAAATGTGTGCAAACCAAGCAGATTAAACACTGCCAAAGAAGGAAAGAAAAATGCGAGACTGTAGGAGTGATTTTCAGAAAAAAAAAAAAAAAAAAAAAACCCTCTCCCTAGGATTCTTGGATACTGGAGGTGGGCAGGGAGCAACCTCGGTCCCAAGTCCAACACCTGCCCAAAGCAAGGCCAGCAGAGCCGGCCGCTTAGGACCATCGCCAAAGGAGACACTCTGGACCCCTCTGACCACCTTTTTGGGGAATAAAACTAAATTCATTTAAAAAAAAACAATCCTTTTTTTTCTCCATTAGTCTAAACACAACATTATTTTAAGTCTCCAAATCAGCAAACTCTTAGGCTCAGAGTAAGCAAATGCTTAAGTCTTGTCTGATTTAGCAAGGCTTTTAAGTATGTATCTAAGTGCCATTGCCTTCAGAATGAAAGCTAAGCCTGTGCTGCTGTGCTCTGCTGAATTTTGGCCTCACACTGTAGGAAAAGGATAATTTGGCTCATTACATTTTGTGAATGACACAATGCCCCTGAACATTAAACTTGATATCTATTTGCATATATATGTGCAGCATTAGGTTCTGCTCTCAAATAACTCTATAGAGATCAAAGTACACATGGATCCTTAGAGAGTATCAGACTGCAATTACACTGCTAAATAAATTACAGGCAGTCCCCCCTACATCTCCCTCCATCCAGCTACACGTTTGCATGGGTTCTCCACTGCCCTTGAACATGTCTTGGTTTCATTTGTTGAACAAAATACTGTTTGGTGAGAGTCTATAAAAGAGCCACTTTGCTCTCAGCAATAAAATAAAGAGAACTTTTAACAAGAAAATTTTCTGGCATTTGAAAGAGAAAAAAGTATTTTTAGTTTATCATGGTTATGGCCAAGGATTGCTGAAGTTCTTGCTAGGTTGCTTCCACACCTTCCACAGAGGACAAACAGAATTTGGGGAGTCTCCTGAGCAGAGCATACACTCAGATTTCCAGGCAGAGGAGATGTGGGAGCACTGAAGGAGCAGGGGCTTAAGGTTTAGAACCAGGAGCCTGGAGCCATTTTATTGAGCACCAGAACAAACTTATATTCCTCGAGTATGTGAGCATGCACTGTCCCCGCGCTCCCTCGCGCTGCCTCCAGCCAATTCCTGACTCTGTTGCTATCTGGGTCCAATCCTGCTACCGGCCAGCAGGTAACCAACCAGAGGCCCGCGCGTCCAGCCTGTGTTCTAGACTTCTCTATCTGCTAATCTGTTATTCAGCACTTTCCTAACTTTGACAGTTTCCCACTCCTAACTTTCACAGCTTCCCACCGTTTCTCACAGGCTCCCACAAGGAGATGCCTTTCGACAGGCCTGATTTCCAGCAGTGGGAACTCACCCCTCTGTGCCAGAGCTCCAAGCATTCCCGCTGGCGGCACGGCAGGAGCAGGGTGCACATCTCCATCCCTGCTCACGGAAAGAGCTTCCGACTGGAAGCACAAGAGCACCGGGCTGGTGCCCATCGAGGAGCATCGCGGCTGCCGTGCTGCTCTGCACAGCTCCCTGGCGGCTGCTCATGGGTCTCTTCTCCATCAATGTCACATGCATATTTGTGATTTTACTGATAAATTGCCATTATGGGCACCGCGATTGTATCTGACTGCTTTCTGGATGGCAATGTAACGACAAGCCTCATAACTAGATATTCAGCTCCTTTCATCCACCCCTGTGGGGTGAAACGCAGCATTTAGCAACTTCAGGTTCAGACAATGACCACTTCTAGCTGGTTTTTCAAAGTGAATTGTTAGCCCATGGTAGCAAGCCCAGAAAAGAAAACGAAGCTACTTTCTCCACTGAGCAAGATGGATCCGGATAGGCATGTCCCACTTCCCAGCCCCATCTTGCAAGCAGCTCCAGGAAGGAAAGGCAACGGAGGCCGACAACAAAATTTGTGATCTGCCTGGCACATCCCTTAACAAAGCTGCAGCAGGCGCTGAAATGACGAGGTGCAAAACCAGCCCCTCACTCACCCCTCGTGGACACGAGCGCTGGGAAGCCGCAAGGCCAGCGGAGAGGCCAGGCCGCCGCCGCAGGGACCTGGGCACCTATCGGCGAAGCCCATGAAGGTGCCACCAGCGATGCCAACAGCAGTCCCGAGGATCTCGCCTGGTGTTCCTGAAGAGGTCAAATCTTACCCAAGATTGTCTTCCAAACATTTGCAAAGCTACCCCTTGAAAATATTTCCAAATAGCCCTTCGAACTCCAGTTTCCACTGATGCCTTAAACAAAAAACCCCACACAAACAAAGCAAACCCTGCTACAGTCCTTGGGTACCTTGATACCTACACATGACCCTGCGTGTTTTGCTTTTTTCTTGTTCTCCTCTATTTCTCCCTTAAAATGCAAATTTGAAGTTGAGAAGAGGAACTTACTTTTTTTATTCTAGTATTGTACAATGACTTGCTGGTGTTTGATTAGGGCTTTAAGCTGCTATAGCACTAGGAACAATGAGACTGAAATTACGCAGTTCAATATTTTTAAGCATTGCTAGTTTCTGAATTTGCAATAAAAATTTAACTCAATATATGTCTATATAGAAGCTTTGTAAACCTATTGTATCGAGGGATATCTGAAGGCTCCTGTGATTCACAACCCTTTACTATAGCTTTTTGAATTTCTCAAGTTCGTGCAGTGAGTTCTTTTTAAGATGAACTGGGCAGGGTGATTTATTATGAAAAGGTTCAAAACCTACACTCTACTGGGATATGTGCCACAGAGGTTGAAAAACTGTATGAAGTTGAAGCAAATGCTTATTTTATGAAGCGGAGTTTGAGAAACTGCCGTAGTCTTGCCCAAAATGAGCTGGTGCCATTCCATCGAAAAGAGATCCTAATCCATACATCTGCTGACGACCGAGACAGAAACATTAAGTAATAGTAGAAAAGTGAGGAAAATAACAAGATCCAAAACAAGATTTAAATTTTCAGTAAAGCCTTTGGATAATAGGAGGAATATTGATATGTTTTCTTAATTTTCTTTTCCTCCCTAGAAAAAAATGATCTGTCTTAGTTTAAGAGAAAGAATAAACCCGCTTTGGATTGAGCTGCGTAATCGGTGAGCCAGACACCCCCGGACTGCTCGGGCGTATCCAACATCTGCCTCAAGAACAGGAGAGCGTTGCCATTCCTGTGTGCGCAGAGCTGGGCTGGGAGAAGCAGCATTAGGAAGTGTTATTCCCTTCTAGCAATTACGCCTTGATTGTTGTTTATATGTTTGCTCTACTGTAACTCGCATGCCTTGGGGTGGCACTACTGCTGGAGACAACAAAAGTAATTCAGTTTTAAAGGGAAAATGAAAGTTTTAAAGTAGTTTAATGTTTCGGTAAGACTGTAATGATTGGAGACAACTGGATTGAGTCGATAAAGAGTACTAATTTCTATAGTAACTCATGTCTTAATTCTCTTCACAGCAAACAACCTCCCTCTCCTATCTGGAACACAATATAAATACTCTTTACACCTCAATCAATGGAATCCAGGAGAAAAAATACACTTTCATTTTTATTCCTCAAGGGCTTCATAAAGACCAAATTTCGACAGAGCTCTTACTTACTCATATGTAAATGGCCTTGAAGGAAGTGCAATCTTCCTTCTTGCAAGGAAGTGCAATCCACAGTATATATCATTGGGTTTCTTTTTCTCCCCCAGATTTGCAATCCATTTTCTGCACTGATACCTGAGACCTTGCAAGAGTCAGGGCACGAAGCCCTGTACTGGTACCAAAAATCACATTCAGAAATCAGTATCACCAAGACCCAACTCTGGAGAGAGCAGGGAGGGCATCAGAAGATGAGACTGAGGTGGTGAGGATGCCATGGTGCGGGCTTCTCCTTGCAGCCCTCGGTACATGTGGACCAACGAGAGCTTGGTGGCTGAGCGGGACCTTGCCAAGGGCTTCCCCTCGGGAAGCCTCTCCAAGAGGCTCATGGCCCTCTGCAGAGCAGGTGACCACGCGTGGCACGGCTGGGCACACAGGTGGCCGAGCCCGCCGTGTCCCTGCCGTTCCTCACCCCTGTTTTCGGTGTAGATAGTGAGGACCTGTTTGCTTCCACAACACGGTACCATGCTCAGCATTTGGCCCCAGAGAATCTGGTGAGATTAATTCATCAAAAGACTTGACTTAAGATTCTCCTCCCCTCTTTCCAACTTTTTATTCTCTCAGTTACATTTTCCCTTTGTTCCTCTCTGCAAATCCTAGTGTAAATGTTTTTTGAGTAATTAATGTGTCAAATACCAGACCTGAATTTTCATGGGCAATTAGTGGGCTGAGTAAAGCCGGCAAAATGCATTTCAGTTTTAGCAGGGAATTGCTGCTCGCTTGCTGTTTTGCAGAGCTCTGTCTCAAAGCCCAGGAGTTTCAAATGCTTGTACGCTTTTTGTTCCTCTATTTCATACACCAAATCACCCTGTCCTTTTCTATTTTTCACCACATACAAGATGTGCTTTTTGTAATTACCATTTGCATACTGTCCTTCGGCCTCACTGATAACTGATCTGGGTAACCCCAAGCAGCTGGTTCACTGCCAAGGTCAGGACCATCAGCGCGACCGGCATCACCCATCATAGCTTGGATGCCTCCGAACTGAACACCACCAATTTTCAAGTGACCCAGTTTTAAGGAGTAACACAAGAGATCTGCGCTCACCACCAGAATCTCGGAGAGAAGTTTGCAGAAACTGGCTTATAAAAATCTTCTTTGCAGTTTAAAACGTTAAAGAATTCTTAACACTTAGATACATGTCACACTGTATATACAAACTTCTAAGGGATATCAGCAACGTCTTCCTCTGCTACAACACCCAGTTTTAAACTCTCAAATCCAGTCCTTGAAAAAACAGGGCAGCAAAGAGAAAGCAGACCCTTAAAACAAAAGAACTGAACAAAACTGCACAGTACTTTCTGTTTACAAGGTTCTGCCATCCATGGAAGAATTTAAATATCCTAATGACTGCAGCTCAAACAGCAAAGAAAACCCATAGCAGGTGAAGAGTATCTTGGTTAATATTTCAGCTTTAAAAGAAGTTCAAAATTCTTTGTATGAGGCAGGGATAAGGATGCCATCCATCTTCAGTTTCAGCAATAAGCGCGAATCTTCTCTCTTTTCTAGCCTTGTTCATCATACACACCATCCTTAGTGCTTATGTTTTTCTCTAGTTTACTGGTGCTTTTATTATATATCCTCCTGCATGACAGATATGCTTTATTCCCTTGGTATTAAAATTGTATTCTATGAAAGGGGCGGAAGGCAGACATCATTTACACTTTTAGAATACTGGAATAACTAGTTATCAATCTGCAACATTCCTGAGTTCCTTATCTAACCACAGAGACACTTAAAACCAGCAAAATAGCAAAGGCCAAGTTAACTGACATAAGGGAAGGCTGACAAGTACAACAGGGTGACCACAACTGCACATGAAATACACGTTGAAGACGGACTGATGACAGTGGTTTAAAACGACTGTGGTTGCCTGGCTCATGCCAAGCCCTACTCATAACCAGCAATATACATTTTCCAGAGTGTCTATTTGCACATCAAGTTTCTATTCAATATATGAATCACTGAAAACTGCCAAAATGATTCAAAAGGAAGAGAATCTACACAAAATAACCTCTGAATCTAACATACACGAGCTATCTTATTCTTCTAATTATCGCAAGAACAAATCTGAAGCCGTTAAAGTGACCCTTCGATACAACAAATTACCAATAGCTTCATTAAGACTAAGGATTACAGCACTTGGTCCTTAGCCAGCATTTCCAGTGAAATCTATGGGACACTTCTGTTTGAACCCAGGAGCAGCAGATCCTCTGTCACTGTTGCTGAAGTCCCCATCACAGAGGCTTCGAAATCTATTAAATTTGTCTACTGAAAAGAAATCAGTAACAACTGATAGGGATGTTGAAACTACCAGGTTTTGTTCACAAGGTTATCAGCTGCTCTTTCCATTAACTTTGATTCATGTTTTCATACTGTTTAAATTTCCTTTTTTTTTTTTTTCCCCCTCTCAAATTAAGAGCTGTTGTGCTTTTATTCAGCTTGGGACTTGGGAATGTCCCTAGTTACCAGCACTTGATTCTACTGAGAAATGCATATTTGGAAAAACTGTATCAAATGACACCCCATCGAAAATTATTTTCTGAACCTACACAGAAACACAAAAGCCTCAAGACTCAGATAAAAACAAAAGACTTAAATTACACTTAACCTTGACTTCTACCTTCTATTAAGGCTTGAACTTTAACTTAAAAAGGCTTTAAGGCTTAAACTTTAAACTTAAACTGGCCTTTTAGCACACTAAAACTGTGTGCTCTTAGCTTAGTTTTTGGTTTAAAAATGAGCTAGCAATGGTACTAGTAACCAAGCAACAGTAATTGCTTCTCTGAGATTAAACCACAACATGACATTAAAGCTCTGCTACTGAACTTCGTTACAAAGGTGCAAAATTTTTCCAGGCAGAAGTTAATTATGTAGAAGGGCAATTTCAATTTAAGTTGCAAGTATTTCAGAGTTGTATGGAGGCAGGATACAATGAGGTCAAGAGTTCAGCCTAGCTGAGTTTTAAATCTAGAGGAGGATTATTGTAGCTTCCAATTTTAATTGATGCATCCAGCCTCTTGAAATAATTTCAACTAAATCAAAACAAATGACCTCTAAATAATTGCTATCCAATAGTGTTATTGGACTCTCTAGATTTTACTAGAGCTGTAGCTGTGATATGAGCAAGAGTAAGAACTAGGAACCATTGCACAAAAATTTTCCATCTTTTTCCTTTACATCTTTAGAAAGAGTCTCTCAATTTATTATACAAGTAAATCTAGAGTTAAATCTACAATCACCTTTCTCATTTAATGGAGGAATTCCAGACTTACATGAGGCATGTGATTTTTCAGGGATGAAGAGCAGGCAATGGAAAGAGGAGATCTTTAGGAGAAAGATCATCTTTAATGTAACAGCTGCAAAAAGGAGGTGCAGGAGAAAGGGGAAAGGGAGTATTGACTCCTGACAAGCACTGAGGGCAAACCAGAACCCAGAAATAGCCTCCTTGGACTGCAGCAAGACTATTAGGGAGTGAAAGCACAGAAAGACCTATCTGAAAAAAGAGGGCAGTACTTCTCATACTGGGTTACTAAAAATCCTATGTCATCTAAAGATCCTTGGGCAAATATCGCGGTTGTGTAGATAAAGCTCAGAGGAGCCTGAGGATGAAAGATACCCTCGAGACTAAATGGAGGTTGGTGGTTTCACCATTGACGTAGCTCTCACATCTCTTGCGTGTACGTGCACATCATTGGCATGTTAGATGCCACACTCAACGCACAACTGAGCAGGTTGGTGTGGGGTCATGCTTACTGCATTTGTCACACACAGATTACAGCATTTTTGTCACTCACACAGCAGTTGTGATTTAGAAGTCAGTGTTTGCTGAAGAACCGACCCAGTTGGCTGCAATTGTTCCATTTGCTTGACACATGGCATTCCCGTGACAGCCATCGAATATTCAAACGCTAATAGTGACTGTTCTCCAAATATTCTGCAAATATTCTCCAAATAACTCCTTTCGCAGAGCCAAGTAGGAAATGGACTTTCCATCCAGTTCCCCAAACCCAGCTGGTCTTCAGGAAGATTATCTTGTACTTTCTTTGCAGGGTCAATTATACAACCATTTTTAATACCTTCCTCGTCATATCATTTTCTTTTCATACCATTTTTAGCAAGGTGACAACCTCTTCTCTTCTCATGTATTAAAGGAAGGATCAGAAAGCAAAAAAACAGTGTGCGCTCTGCCTCATATTCAAATAATAGTATATGATGAACAGATGAGACCTACAAAACTTGCTTTGCTAGGAGAGACAGTGTACAATGTCAAAGGAACAGCAAGAGCCAGAGATTCCCCGGCAGAATATGGAAGATTATCGTGTATAGCCTGGCAGAGACGAAACATCTGGAATGCATACCCAATTCCTATTTCCAGATCACACATATTAACTTTTAAAAAACTGCTATCCATATTCCAGTATCACAGCTTATCTGAAGATCACTATTCTGAGAGTTTGAGTGAGAAAGAAGCATGACCAGTGACCAAATATGTAGCTGAAGGTGCTGGTACCCTGCGGGGGTACCCAAGGGGCGTGAGGAGGTGGTTGCTCCTCAGAAATGAGACCTGCATCCAAATAGAGATGAATACGAATCCTTTGAAAATTACCCCACATTATGCTGCAACATGTGGATTTGGAGGAGCCCCTTACAGGCAGAACGTGGAAAGCTGCAAAAGCTGAACTTTGGCTTTCCTACATAAAGATCACAATCTTCTTGCTGATACTAAACTATCAAATTTTAATACTATTATCTTGCATGTTGCCTTTATTATCTGTCACATTAGGGTTGCAGAGTTTTGCATTTGCTCTTTTTCCCAGAAGTAAACTATTAAATACTTATTTAAAGCACAGATTGCAAAAAATCCCTATTGGCCTTAAGTCCAGTCAGGAAAAAAAAAAAATCATCTCAATTAGAGATAAGCAAACTGGTGCAAACTAAATATGAGCCAGCCTAGACTTCGACCAAATTTGAAGGGAACTTTTTTTTACCAACAAAGTAATTTTTGCCAGGTCTCTCTCATTGTATCCTCTTTCTAAATTTCAATGCTCTCAAAAAACAGTATGAAAATGGGAGCATATATCTGCCATACTGGGGACAGAGCACCCATATATTCTGTTCTGTCTGTATAAAAAGAAATTACAATATATGGCTGGGGGCCTTCTGATTTGACTTCACTGGCCTGCGGTCAGTTTCTGCAACATTGCAGACATTCAAAATTCTTTAAAGTTACATTCTTGATTTTATCTAAATGTCCAATTCTACCTAAAATAACACTCCAGGCACAGGTGACATCCTGTTGCAATGGATTCCTCTGACTAACAGAGAGTAATATGGGAACACTTCCCTGCTGTGTTTTCTGTTTTGGATATCACACCATGTCCTGAGAAGCTGACAGACTTTGGGCCTCAGCTTCCTTGGAGCTGGATGTCTGCAACCTCCTCACGGATTTCTGGCCCTGTGGAAAAACCCCTGAAGCAGCACATTGCAAGAAAGAACTAGCAGGTACCCTGCAAAGAGTGCCAGGTCTTTTAGGAACAGGATGGCGGGGCTGATATTAGAATGCCAAGAGTGCAAAAAAGTAATTTTAATAAAGCAGAAGTTAATGTTAATAAAGAAAGAAATTCCATACAGAAATCAAAGGAAGAAAATAGATTCTGTAGCGTGACAACACAAATAACGGTTGCTCTTTCTCTTAACTCCTCTGCAGATTGACCTTGCAGAAACTCTTGCCAACTGCTCCTGCCACCACAGCACATTTCCAAGTTTCAGGCTGCCAAAGCAACTCTGATGCTGTTCCCAGGGCACAGCAATCGATCATGCTACGGAAGGAATATGAGAGCACGGAGGAGAAAGAAGAACAACAGAAATGCCAACTTCAGAAGAAAACAACTAACTTCACTTTTTATTAGAAGGAACCAAAGACACCTCAGAGAACTTTGAGAAACTCTCATTTTGCCTTGTTGAAAAGGTCACTCTGCCTTCATCAGGCCACCCGGCTAGTGACAGAGGTGTCTCTTGGCAGTCTGGTACAACCGGAGCTGTGAAGCAGAGTAACCAGAACAACCCGGCCCCCCATGACACCAGCCTCAGCCCCACAAGGGCTGGCAGCCCCGTCAGTGACCCTGCTGGCCACGCGTGCGGACGCTACATCTCAGCTATGCGATTACCTTTCAGTTAGTTAGCTAGAATGAGGCTATCATCGTAGTCGTGCCACAACGAGGTCCAGGTGAGCTGCAATTCCTGCTTGGGAGCTGGATAAATCCTCCGGGCTAAGCTTCTCATTGAGGCCAGGAAGAATTTCCTGGAGTAAATGCTGCAAGATCAATCTCTTTATATTTTATTTTATAAATATGCTAATTATCCGTTGGATAACATGATCCTATAGATCAACAAAATTTACAACACAAATTTTTGTGTGTCTATATCTAAATAAATACTTTGTATCGTCTATGTTATGAATTATATGTATATGTATAAATATATCTATATACATTCATCAGATTTTGACTTTATATGGAGAAAAATCTGTGCATGCATAAGAATATATACACATAGGCCTATGTCTAAATCAACTTCATATCACATAAACCATTTCCAGGCTATTAGAACATCCAGGTAATTTAATTTCTCTTAGGCAATGATGTTACTTTAAATGAAGGTAATTTCTTTCTGATGTATAAATAAAACCTTTTCTTGTTTAAAATATACATGGACTCTCCTTAGTTCCAATTCAAATCCCATTTTTATTTTGCTTGTTCCTTTAGGGGGGGAATGCATGAATGCTACTGTCATAAAAATTAATGGAAAGGAGAAAGGAAACAAACCAAACCTAAATCCAGCTTGGTCAGACTAATGATCTGGCTGATATTAAATGAAACCAGAGGAGTAAACAGGCAAAGGTGACCAGCGCTGAGATGATACTGAAGCTCCCAAGCCCGTGGCGCAAGGTTTTCACTAGCCATTTGCTGCGGATCAGGTCCCAAAGCTGCGGGAGAGAAGGTGCAAGGGCTGAGGCTCACGACAGGACGACCTCAGAGCCAACACCAGTATCGAACTTCTCCTTGTGAAAAGGGGGAACTGCAGATAGTTATTCGCACTTTGGAGGCAGCACAGAGCTAATTTGATTAGAGTTCACAAAACTGTTTAAACTTGGGAACAACCATTGCATGAAAATAACTACTAGCAGTTACAGGGTAATCATGGGAGTGTGCTAAAAGGGAGAGAGAGGAGAGGACTGAAAAGACTTCTGTATTTGTAGGGGTGCTCAGATCGCTTGTTCGGACTAAAAATCAGCACCCTATTCTACTCTGTGGAAAAAAAAAACCTCACCAAGACAACTGGGATCTCTGGACTGTGGTTGTGCCTACTACATCATCTACAGTAAAGTTTTTTCCCTAGGGCTTTCCAGAGGTTGTATTCTCTTACTTGCACAGTTTTAAACACAAGGGCAGTTCCATGAACTTCAAAGGTATTATTGTCCCTTTGGTTCCAGTTCAGCAAATCCATTGCCCACACGTCTAATTCCTGCAATGGAATATGGTATGTGGAGGTTGTACTGAACTCCAGATGTACAGAGTTCTGAAGGAGTTACTTCAACCAAATCTGATCTTGACCATGGAAAATTTTTATATATGTACTACCATTTCTAAAGCCAAATTTGTTTTCTCTAAGAAGCTTGATAGGCTTCTTGGTAAACTCCCACTCCTATATGAGGTCTGATGGACATTATTTATTGCTGTTATAACGTGTCACTTCTCAGCATACAAGAAATAAAAAGAACCCACTCTAACCAATAAACAGCCAGATAATATGTACCCTCAGGGGTACACACTACATGGATAGAGGCTTTAAAATTCTCCTAAGGTCAAGGGCACAGCAGTGATATTACATACCCTTCTACATATACTTCCCGTTTTGTGTCCTAACAGCAACAATTGCATCCACGGGTGCAGGATTTCCCAAACATTTTAGCTTCGCCATGTTGTAACTGTGTATTTTAGCCTCTTCCTCCATTGCCTCCCTGTTGCTCTGGGAAGCTCCTAAGCACTGCAGACACTTCTGCAACGGCTCTGCCTCATCTCCAGGATGCAAACGACTGCTTTGAATTCATTTAATTGATGAATGTACCACACAGGGAAGAGCTGTGCAGATACCACTTGATGCATTAGTAGTCAGGAGGAGTAACCCTGTCACTGCAGTGCGTGGCACTGCTTGTTGCTGCCAGGCACCTCCGTGCTCATTTACCATCACTCGGCCTCGGTGGCAGGGAGGCAGCCCCGGTCCTTGCCCGTTCGGGCTCAGAGAACGAGCCTGCACACGCATCCATCCAAAACACAGACACTAAGGCAAGGGACGTCGGCGAAGGACTGATCCGAGTTACCTCTCTTGCTGGGAAATAGGTTTTAAGGCTTAAAAGACAATGAACAAAACCCCACAGTCTTATCAGAGACCACAGAGGAGCCAACAGTAACGTCCTTTCTTACGGCACCTCCGTGCCGAGCTGCAGCTGTGATGGGAACAACTGCATCTTATTTGTAACACGGAAACCATCAGAGTAATTAGTGCTTCCAGAGTAAGAAAAGTTGGCCTTTATTCCTGCATGTTTCAACGGCAGGAGAGGATTTGCCTGCTAAAAAAAAAAAAAAAAATGAAAAGGAAAAAGGTGTTTCTCAGTAGGAGCAAAGAGGAGCAGGATCTTCTCTCTGCCAAATGGCTGCTCTCGGTCTGAGTGCGCAGGACCTCGAAACCTGCTCCGCAGAAGCACAGGGAGAGCTTGGAAATTAACCCGAGGAAACCAGCTCGTGATGGGGAGAGCTAAAGCCTGATCGCAGCTCCCCGTCTCAAAGAACCAGCTTCCACCGAGGCTGCCGGCCATGGCGGTTTCCACGCGCAGTGTCGCTAGAAACGCTGCATTCACGTGACATTTACTGATCTTGTAGCATAAGGTTGGGATATTCCTTCAAAAGCTTCTAGAATAATTCCAGCATTTCTGTGGTTTAAGGGGCAAGTGGGAAACCATCAGGGGCAGACTCAGTATCACTCCACTTTTTGTGCAGCCACCTCTACTTTTCAAATGTTGACAAGCAAATTCCTACATACATCTAAGTCTTAACTGCACATATTAAAATGCCTTAAAACATCTCCTAGTGTAGACAAAAATACACTGTATTTTTTAAAAAGCTATCATTTTCCTTAGCAAACCTTTATTTCCCAGCCCTGAAATTGCAGAATTAAAGCATCTGTTGTCCATGTGGTTTATGAGTTTGCAAACACAACAAAAAACAGCTTATATGAAATCTTTGTGTTCCATCAGCCAGTTTTTGAAAATCTGCTCCTGATTTTAAGCCCCCTCTCATTATCCACAGACCACTCTGTCTCCCCAAGCAGCATCCCCTTCCACCTAATTCAATGTGGATTACTGAGTATTTCTTCTCACCTGCTTATACTTCTAAAGGTGCAAGTTGCCCACCACAAGACCAATGGTAAAATAGCCAAAAAAGAGAGGATAGCCATACTCCTAGCTGGGCAAAAGGGTGTAAACTATAATAAAGAAGAGAATTATTGGACACAGAAATAACTACAACATTTTGGGAAAACTCAACACAACTTTTGCCCTGCCTCTCAAAGCTCCCGGCGTCCTTTGAAGACGATGAGAAAGTTTGAGGTGATATAATCAATTAGGATTTTCAGAAGAGATGCGACAAGGTCCTGACTGTGTTTGCAACAAGAGGCTGAATTTGGTGGTCACAGCTTCTCTGGGAAATGTTTTAGACCATTGATCAGTTTTATCAGCAGGGAGCTCTGCAAAAGCCACCCAGCTTGGGTTCCTCCCTTTTGGAACTGTGCAGCTCTGCAAGGCCGAGCTCAGAACATAACCGAACACTTAGCAGCTTAATTCACCATAAAGAAAGAACTTTATTCTCATGAAATGTTCTTATCGGAAATGTTGTTTCTTCTTCATTTAGCAAAAATAACAATACCCCAAGGGGAATGCAGTGTTGTGAGCACATAAGCTTCAGACTTAAACAAATAATCCCCAACAAAAGCAGTTCTTTAGGCTGATAGTTCAACTCCACAATGCAGATATGTTATTTTTAATACCAAATCTAAGACAATATCTGGCTGATAATTAAGTGGCTCTTCAGAGATAACATAAAGGCAGACAATTGATGTCCACAGAGTATCATCTGATTGGTCTGTATCCCATTTAGTTGTTTTTCTTTTAATTTTTGTTCTGTGAAGTAATGCCTGTCTTCCCTATTAGAAGGGAGACTGATCAAGACAAAACAAGAAGACCAACTTATCCCTACTCTGATTTCTTCATTCCGGGATTTTGCAACACAGTAATTGATAAGCAACAGTATCAGTGTTATCCTAAAGTTCACCTTAGAGTCCAACCTCTTGTTTGCATCTGTGCACTGGTGCTAACAGAATCCATGGAAATTTGTGCATACAATGAAAATCAGAATCCGGATCTCTCTCTTCAGTCATACTGGAAACATAATGGGAAGTGCAAAATCATTTTACTAAAAATACTCTCCAAAAATGGAGTTGCCATTATTTAAAGCAATATATTTCTACCTTCTCCCCCCCCCCCCCCCACCGCCCCCACAGACGCTCATGCCTACAATGCCAGTGAGCATTTTTGCTATCGGAGCACTGCATTTTTGTTATTGACTAACAAACATCTTATTCTCTACATGTATTTACTTTCAAAAGGCAAAGAAAGATCTTGTTTGGTGCCATTATGAGCAAATTAAGAGTAACAGCAAATTCTTACAGAAATTCCTTGTTCTCCTATGAGCTGTTTATTTTAGAATAAACAGGGGCAGTCATTGGTATTCCAGCACTGCACAGTTGCCTACCTTCTTAACTTCCACAGCATACTACTTAATTTATGAGGAGCTTTCTGATAATCCTCGAAGGCCAAAATTAATTGCTGGCTGTTTTTCCAAACTCTTTTAGGGTCTAAATTCATAGCACCGTGATAAGGATTCCATGCCCTTCTCTTGACTGAAATATATCTATATTAGTCTGCTGGTTGACACTTAAGTAAATCATTCACATGCAAGGCTGAATATGCTAATTGTAGAATAATTTTAGGGCGCTTTCTCTTCTCCAAGATAATTATTGCAATGTATTTGAAAATAATTTAAAATAGTCTTTCACATACAATTTCTCCCCACCCTCAAAACATTTTTTTAGGATAACACAATGGCTTGCATGGATAAGGGAACAGTTTTTTCAGCACAGGATAATCATAATTTAACATTTTCCATCCCAGAGTTAGAGTTAGCTCTAGCTAACTCCTGTGGAGCAGAATTTTATCTTTTGTTTCCTCTTGGTCTTCTCTAAACCAAGTTCCTTTAAACCAGAAAGTCCAAAACATCATGCCCAAGTGTCATAGATCCCCTTAGATCTGTATTTTCCCAGCTGAAATGAATTCTCAAAGAGGAAAAAAATGGTTATATATATATATATATGTATTTAAAATATATTTATTTCCAGCTCCTAGTCACATTACTATATTCCCATAGAAATCACCACCATTTGGTTGAAGTTCAAGGAACCTATAGACAGCTCCAACATACCCCAAACAAAGATCAATCCAAAGACTAAGAGCCTTGATGGTCAATATGAAGTGACACAAAGCTCATTGGTACATTTTTGCCATAACCAGAGCTTGGTCAGACAAGCATTTATAGCACGAGGGCAAGATTGTACCCTCACGGTTTAGTTTTCAATCAGGAAGAAGGAGCAATGCAAAGTGTTACACTAAAGAAACAGCAAACGCAGTTATTGAATGCTTTGTTCCTCCCTAACCCTCAGTTAGTGCTATAATAAATATCTGAAACACATCTTTATAAAGACAACAACATTTTGGGTGATGAGGGATTAAAAAAAGAAAAAGAAATAAGTAAACTCAATGCTGATTAATTCTAGTCCGAAGCCATTTGAGGACTGTGGGGTCAAGCTTGTTATTACACAGACATGATCTTTTTAATTGGGATTGAATTTCATCAGCGTTCCTAACAGATGCACACTCGGTAGACCTCTACTTTTAAAGTCCCAAGGCATGTCCCCAACATGCCAACACAGTCAGAGAAAGAGGTCCTATTCCTATTAAAGTTTGCGATAAAATTTGTTGTGAGACTAAGATTTCATTGCTCTGTTTTGCAGAGACTTAAACATTTCCTTTTCCAGCAAGTGAAAGTCTTGAGTCATCTGTCATGACCACATTTCATTTTTATGGCTCTTTTCCCTGAGTTTCCTTCTAAATGGCCATGCTGGTCACATTTGTTGTCCTTCAGTAGATTGAAATTAGTTTGTGATCAGGAGAATATATGCTCCCAAGGAAATTTTAGGATGCAAAGTTAATGGACTGTCCCCAAAGCCTCCAAGTGTCCTGTACAATATCCATCAAGCAAACCCCAAAGGTTTTGCGCAGTTTAGCATCCAACACGACAAACAACTCCCTTGCCTCACCCCATTCGACTTCCCAGTGATAAAACTTTTGCTGATTCTGGGTACATTTTTCATCAGCTTTACGGTGTCTTCCCAAAGTTCTTCCATCATTATTTTTCTCTTCCGCGCTAGGCAATAAGAATATTCATCACACTCGGTACCTTTGAAGAAGAGTCCTCCCCAGCTGGCAGTGACACGTAATAGAACATCAGACTGGAGACACGAGCGGTTTGATCTTTGTCAACTTTGTTCTTTCCTTCGGAAGTGCTGGCGCGGATGTGTCTCTCTCCATGGCAATCTCTCCCTATTTTTACCATTGTTACCACTTGCTTTTTGTTGGTGTTGTCTCTCACAATCTCTGTCTGGTCAGTAAGGTGACAGGAAGTTGATTAGGTTGGTTGTCACTCATTGAATTAACACCAGGCCTTGTTTTCATCTTGAAATTTTCTCTGTGCACTGTTTTGCTTTATATCAAGTCTTATTATGAGTAACAACCACCTTCTGTAAACAGATTTCTTTCTGTCTGTGTTTGCCTTGCATTCATGCAGTGGAAAGCTGATCTATGGCTTGGTGCCAAGATACTATTGCATTACAAGAAAGCAAAGACAGTAACAGTATGGACAGCTGGAGTCTATATGCACTGCTTTCATATATGAGAGGCACCGTGTGTTACTTTGGTCTGTCTGTTTCATTTAAATATTTCCTAAGATATTAGAAGGTTGGAATTTTTGGAAGCAGTTTGGTTTAACTACTTCTCCATCAACCATTCCCATAAAATTCAACAGTGGCTATATCAGATATAAGACAAATTAACTGCTGAAAATATTATTAACTACAGTAATGGAAGAAGGAATTTCTTCAGTATTCAAAATGACTACCATTTCATTCTTCTCAAGACAAGAATATGATTATCTATTAATTTTGTATGGAAAAAAAAAAACACAAAAACCACCCAGCATTTCCACCATATTTCTTATGCCATTTTCTTATATCTGAGTCTTAGAATTCATTGAGTAAGACTATAGAAAGGGATGTCCTACATTTTTGGTCTTAGTAACTCTTTCGAGTTTTTTATTCATCCTTCTAAGAATGCATATAGTACATGTTACACGGGAAAGGGAAAAAGGAAATTATATGGTGTACAGGATTATGCTAAAGCATATGTCAGAAGACCACACAGTATATTTGGTCATACCCTATCATTTAGGAAAAGCACAGCATCCCTTGACAGTTTATTTATTCAGTTTTGGGCTATCAAACAATGCCTCCCCACTTCCTGCTTTCTCCCCATCCCAATAAGTTTTTGTTTGATTTCAACAAACCTACATTATCTGAAACATACCAATATGTGGTATGCTTATTCTTTGCTTGTATACTTAGAATATTAGGCACCAAGCAAGTATAGGCCTCCACTGCACATTGAAGACCACATGACTGATTTAAAGTAGACTAGTCAACACTTTAAATACAGGCTGAAGATGTCCAAAAGGCCAAGGAGTGGCAAAAAATTTAAACTGAAAAATTCTGATTTTGTACCACTTGCATGGGACAAAATTTCCTGTTAAGAAATCTAAAATGAAACTTTCCCTGCATGTTCTTTCCTGCTTCAGAGCTCTCTTTAAATGAGCCTTGGTCTACTTTACTTCCACTTGGAAACTTTTAATAGACTAGCAGAAAAAAAACATTGGAAATGCCTGTAAGAGTACTCTGTTCTGATTTTGTCTTTGAGTCAGAAAACAAACAAACAATCAAACAAACAACAACAACAACAACAAAATTTTAAATAAGCTGTGAAGTTTCCGTGGCAAAAAAAGCCCATAAACCCGATCAGGCACATCAAATTTACCCTCATTAAAAGAAATTAAGTTCAGGTATCATTGTGAAAACTTCTTTACCAGTAATCAGCAGTTAGTGCTAATATTGTTTATGCAAGCTAACTTTGGCTTTCACTTCTCTTGAAAACTGATGAAATAACTAGAAGCCTGAAGATCTTCATAAGAATCATGAATACAATCATGAAGATTTCCTACTCAGGATTAAAACAAAACAAAACAAAAACAAAAAACTAAGAACTCATTATACAAAGTACTGGCTTGATCTTTCAAAGATCAAGATCTTTCAAAGGCTTTAATAAAGTTATTAAAGAGAAGAAATGCAATAAAAGTATGATCAAAAAGATATGTGATTAATTCCTACATAGCTCAATATTTAGTGTATATTTGTAGGAATGAGGATGAACAAAACCAAAGATACAGTTGTAGGAGAGTATCTCAAAACCAGCATTCCCACACAGGGAGGAGAATGAGCAACATTGAGAGGCCAGAACAAAACTGATCCCACAGTTTGATTCAGTCATCTTGAAACACTGTGTAAGTTGCTTTAAAGGCCTCATTTGGACTACTGCACCAGGCGTCAAGGCCAAGCAGCTGGACTGTGTGTGCCACGGTGGCTACTCATTACCCCGTTAAGTTTAAATACAGATCCTGCATGCCTGGAATAAATTTGACCCTAAAGACAATCAGGAGAAAGAACGTATTTATCACTAAGTTTTAAGCATGCTGCCTTTAGTGGATCAGAAGCAATATGAGGATGCAGGAGGGGAAGGCTATCAAGAATGCATATTTTTGGCAGAGAATTTGGCGTACAGATTTTCCTCTGATATTTCATGTCATTCTATTTATTGATGGGATACCTAGTCTCATGAGCAAGCACAAAATTTTAATCCACATACTGGACTCAATCTCACCACCATAGACCTTCAACGGATCAATCCCATTATTTGCCATATGACTCCACAGGGCTTCCATAGGGAGAACCTCATTTCCAGCTCCAGCCCACAGGGCCCCCGAGGCTACATTTAAAGCAGCGAGCAATGTGAATACCAATAAGCCTAAAATAGCATTAAATATGTTTAAATAGGCCAAGATAATTTGGACAGCTACAAAAGCATAATCTGTACTGAAAACCCACCAATATTTCCCACACATTTATAACAGGAAAAGAGCTATAAAACTCAGAGGAGTTAAAAAATATTACATTTTCCAAGAGTGAAGTACTGTCTATGAGGAAGTCAATGGTTATATATACATATATATATATATATATATGTATTCCCTATTGACTTATTCAGAGTGAAATCCTGGACCCAATGAGACTACAACATGGCTGGCTTCCATCCGAAAGATCCTGCTCTGGCAGAGGCTGAGCCAAACCCTGAGGAAGCCGGTGGGTTTACAACCGTCCCCCATTCTAGATGAGGGAGAGAGGCTTGGTTTGGCTACAAGATACCTGAAACAGCGGGATTTACAGTGAAGGCCCAGAAATGCCTGCAGTAAACCAAACGTCTGGGGAGCCAAGTGCTGCCTGGAGAAAGGCCTGGACCTGGAAGCAGGGCCACAGTTTTGAAATACTTGTCTCTTAATAAGTCTAGAAAAAAGGCACAGATCTCTGGCTGCTTAGCATTAGGGCTGAGAGACAGTGAATCTGGGCAGGTCATTAAATAAAAATATAAAAACTGTAATGAACAAAGCCAAAATCTAGTGTTCAAGGTGGCTTCCTAAATACTTAGGAATAGGGCCGCAAAAATCCTAAAAAAGCTTAAGATTCACTGTGTAGTTTACACCCTTTTGTAAATTAAGTTCTTGTAATTATTTTACTCACTGTAAGACTAAATATGCAAAAGAATCAGAAAATTTGCCATCTGGGCCTATCTGCCACACAGACAAGCCGTGAAATCTGGCGCACAGGAGGCCTCGCCATCAGCTTGTCTCCAACCTCCTCAGGAGCTGAAAGGAGCAACTGCTCCTGCACCTCGTTGGCTCCGAGACACTCTCATGGGGCCTCCTCTCAACGCCCGGCTCATCTGCCACGGTCTCACAGGCCAGCAGAGCCATGCTGTCAGCAAGGACACCAGGCGAGTCTCAGGAGAGGGGCTGCAGCGCTGGCGGCCTCCGAAAGCCACGCGACGGCAAGGAGGAGGCCACGCATGGAGCTACTGCTCATTACTCCACATAATGGCAAAAATTAGCTGAAACATCTCTGTAATACTCTTCAGGAGCCTCGTTCAATCTACCAATCCCTAGAATTAATGGTATGAACTTGCATTAAATCAGTCTGTCATTAGCTTGGCTTTCTTTATGGCAGCTCATTAGGAGGTATTTCCTGCAAGCAAGAAGCCAAAAGCACATCTACAGACACACGCCAATATGCACTATGCTACATTAGCTGCCCTGCAGAACCTGCCTGTATCTCACAGCACGTCATAGTCAACCGATACCAACACCCAGTGCGGGACAGACCCGCCAGGGCTACAGGCCCAAGCCTGCTGACTGGGGTGAAATACAGATGTCGCGCTGTGGGAAAAGAGATGGGTTTGGCAAAAGCTGGGAACCTGCACTTGTTGACGTAACGTGGTTATTATTTTATGTTGCAGTTCAATCTCTCCATGAGGCTGACTCTGAGGGGAAAGTTTGCTACAGAACTATGCTACACTGCCCAGAAACGGGGAAGGAATAGAGTGGTGCAAACCCTCTTTTGCTGCCTGCCAACTTGCTTCCTTTCAGGAAGCTCTGAGAAAACAAGCACAGACATCCTAGGTTAAGAACACTTTTTAAAATCTTGGCCTAAGTCTTCTTCCTTTGCATAGAAAAATTCCATGAAATGCCATGATCCTAATGATCAATCGCTTTACGGGTTAATCTTTTTTTTTTTTTCCTTTTTTTCTTCTTTTACATTTGAAGATCTAAAAACTGGGCAACGGAAAGCTAAAAGCTGCCTGGGATTACGAAAAGGAGTCCACTGAAAAACAAAGGCTTTAAGAGGCATTTTGCAAGCCTTAGTCACTGGCATATGCTCATGTCCTTAACACTTATCTGTGTGGATTCTTCCAGCAGCTTCTGAGGCTGATGCTTTCTGTAAGAGTCCTTAGAAGAAGCTGTTGAGACTGATGAATTTGTTAGGCTTTTCCTTCAGTTGTCATTGCAAATAAATAGTGTGAAAGCACTTTCTCGTGAATTCTCCTATTCATACAGAAATTGAACTCTACCAACTCAATGAAGCTGCCTGAGACAGGGTCCTGTGAGGGCATGCGGTGAGTTCAGGTTGGACCCTAGTGTCATTGCAAACTCATCTACAGCAACTAAAGGTGTTAAACAATGAAAAAGAGGTGAGAAGTCAACCAAATTGATATAATTATAGTTACCAGTCCCCAAAACCACAAATGTCATCAAAACAAAATCGAACTGTCTCCATTTCAAAGGCTAGATACTGCTCGATATATTCTTTAATAGTAGTAGGGCTTAAAAGATGTGACCTCAGCAGGCATTACAGTGTTTCCTTTGGACATCCAGCTAAACTTGTTCGTTTAGCCATTCTGGTAATCATCGTTAGTGATTTCAGACAATCTTATACACTACAGATAGAGAAGAAGGACCCAAAGGAACTGATCAGATTTTCCCTAGTAGAGGTGATTACATACCCTGCCTTACCGATGACTACTAATTGTAACAAGGATTTGCTCAGCTTCAGTTAATTCACTTGGTACTTCTGAAGAGGACAACCTGGCCTTATGCTTGCTGTTCCTTCTCACCTGGGCCTCAGTAGTCACCAGGTCAAGGTAGGAATACCCAAAAGAGGAGACCTCCAATAGGGATATCCTCCCTCAAAGTGCCAATAAAGGGGTGGAATGTGAGGCCAAATATATCTCTGTACTGCAGAGAGAGATGGAGATGTGCCCAGGAGTAAATCCCTGCATCTGCATGAAGCTCTGTCAGCTTCCATGGAGATCTGGCTAGCACCAATATTTCAGCCTTGCAGAGAACCTGGGCCTTTATTCTTTGAAAGAAAGGCTGACTTGCAGAAAGAGGCCAATTTATGCAGACAGCTGCGGATTGCTTTGTGGAAGTGAAGCCAGACAGTAACCCAGAAAGCCGCACGCCAAGGGAGCTCAGCGGTTCCAGGAGCCCTTGGTAACCAGCCTGCACTACAAACAAATTCGTTAAGATCTCCTTTTAAGCCTTACATATTTTTTATTTATTATACAAAATGAAACTTCACTTATCCTATATCTTATCTGAAAAAAAAAATCTTTGTTTGAAATGAGGTCATGTCCCTTGATGTATATTAGCCAATGTGAAAAAAACCCATTTACTCAAATGCCCATTTATCCATGTTAATGCCGTTTGAATAAAGGAGGTTTCACAATATGTCAGACCTTTCTTTTTTTTGAACAAAACTCAAAGTTAATTAAACCAAACCCTACAATATTTATGATTTTCTCATAGCTCAATGTGGCTTAGAAAAGGTGATGTTAATATTGACATTAATTAACGTCAATCTTAATGTACTATTACATTAATAGGCTGGCATATCTTTCAGCCTAAGGCAATGCACTATGGTGCTAAAGCTATTTATAACAAAAGTATTTTAAACAGTTCCCCTCCTCCCCCCCTCAAAAAAATCAATTTATACTAAATATTTTTGCAGAATCAGATTCATCACCCTAGGGATTAAGAAAATATGAAAGACCAATTTAATGACAGGATTTAGTTCATTATTTATCTTCTAGCATGTAAATTATAGATTGTCATGAATTTTTCATCCTTTTGGTGCCCACTACCTAATTCATGTGAAAAACATAAGTCTGTGTTACAAAGAGCGAGCTCCCTGGCTCTGTGTACGAGAAGCATCTCTCCTCTGCCTTTTGACAGACGATAATCTGTCAAAATGAAAAATTAATGGAGGCTCCCTTAATTCATCATCTTCTGCCTCTCTTCTATTAATTTTTTTTTTTAACTTCTATACTCTGCTTACTCTGCTTGCACTGAATAGAATTGGGGAGTATTGGGGGAGTGAAGATAAACAGGTCAGCTGACTGCTTGAGCTTATGTGGTGCACTATAATTCAGTTGATAGATGGATGACATGTGTTATTTATTAAATGCATCGAGGAATCCTGTGGTTTCCAACACAGACTGTAAGTGTGCATATACAGAGCTTGTACCACATCTCTGCCTGCTCTCAGCTTGGCCATAAAGAAAACTAGCCTGTATAAATGACCATAAGGAAGTTGCATGATCTCAGTGTGTTGAGCTACATACAACTCATTCATGCTGCAACCAACAGAAAAGAGTAATTAGCTTTAGTCTGGTTATAAAATGGCCATGCAAACCCTCCCCCCACAATTAACTTTGCAGAAATCTTTTGTGTCACTGATAAAATGCCAGAACACACACACACAAAAAAAAGCATTAACACAGTGCAGAAATGTGCCATTATAAATACAGCACATGAATTTTCATGATTTTCCTAATCACAAAAAAATCTACAAACTAAAAGCTGCACCGAAGGTTTTCTTCACAAGCCATCTACTTTTGCATGATCTTACATGTCTGATGCTGTACTAGGGCTGTGACAAGCTAAAGCCCAGGAAAACGATGCCTCACCACAGATGGAGCATCCTGACAGCTGCATGATGTGATTGCTGCGGACAGCAGAGCAGTATGGAAATGGACCCGTCTACAAGTCACATGAATATTTGCTACGAATAGCAGTGGGAATTATAACAACAGAAAAGCATTTCCTTTCATAAAAGGCACACGACGCACATCTACACACGCTCCAAAAGAATCATCTTTTGCTACAGAAATACCTACTGATAACATCCATATTTAACACTGGAATAACACTCTGGGCTGGCTCTAGAGCTATTTCACCAGGCTGAGTTCTAGTTAGAAGTGACTTTTGAACTAGTAACCCTCAGACTCCAGGAGGGATAAACAGCCTATGGCATATTCATTTTAACCTGCAGCCAAGCAGGACCACCTTTATGGAGAACCTGCTATTTCTCAAGAGCAATATAGTTATTATAGTCGTTTATCACTAGTTAGAATACAATTATTACACCAAAGCCCGGCCCACGTTTCACTGAGGTTAATGCAAAGACGCCCGCTGACGTCCTAAGCAAGCCCTGATCCGACTGCTGCAAGTTGTGCAAACCTCAGAGCCTGATACGTTCATGTAGAGCCCGTCGCAAGCCAGAAAGCCTTGGCCTACAGCGGAAGAGGCCAAACCAGCAGCCTGAGGGACTAAAGAGCCAAAAACTTAGTATCTGGTTCCCTGTGCACAGGGCAGGAAAAAAGACTCCCAGTTGTTCAAAATCATTATTTTCTCTGTAAAATGTCTTGGCTAAATATTTGAGTTTTTAGAGATCAGCAGCATAGAACAATAAAAACAAACAAAAAGAAAATCATGCGACACTGACGAAAAACAAAATCTTGACCATGCCTCGTGGAAACAGAGGTAATTCTTCATTACCATATAGCTCTGCAAATGAACTGATTGACTCAGATTAAAAAGGGGCTACAAAGCTAAACATCTTGACAAGAGTGGCTGGTCAATGGATTTGGAGCAAGAAATCCCTAGGACCAAAATGCATTAACATCTGAAAGGTGTTTTCTAGCCAAAATGAAATGGTCACCACTTATTTCTCACTGTTCATGTTCATGTTACAGAAACCACTGCTCGATAAAAACTGTTGAATTTCTCTTTGTCAGGCACAAACCCAGCCAACAACTGGGAAATACTGAAATACCGTAACGTGTTAGACTGAGCTCTCACAATGGGGCAAAGACATGAATTCCTTACAGCCGCTCTCCATGCTGTACTTGACTAGGAATCAACCACCTTTCTCCCCAAATCCTCACCTGCTAGTCACCCATAACCGCTATTATTTCTTAATAAAGCATTACCACACAGAGAGGACTGGGGCCCTGCAGGGCTGCTATGTGGCCAGAAAAACCTGGCGCTGGAGAAGACTGCAACGAGGAGCAACTGAATCGTGTTCCCATCCACCACAGGCCATAAATGGTGCCCCCAACACCTTCTCTCTTGATCAAGTATTAAATCCTTCAGACACCTAAAAATTATTATGCTGATATGGCTGTTAAGGTCAAGGTTTAAAGTATAATGTAGATCTTGGAAGGAATTCTAGTGATTGATGTAACGCATCAGACACTTACCTTGAAAAAGGTATTATTCAGCTGCCTCCACTAGAAGATTAAAAGTAGGGGAAAAAAAGTTGCAGAACTGGTTAAATGATGGGTGGTTGTTCTCAGTGGTCAATGTTGCAGTGAAATTACTGTAAAAAAATAGCTACTGATATTGAAACTTGCCTGCAACATCTTCTGATCTCTCTAATACATGTCCTCCAGGCAGCAGTTCTCTCCTCACCTCAGTAACCCCGTTATATCAGCTGGTTTCACATATTAACAGTTTTCAAAAGCATACCTGAAAGATGCTTTCTATCCACTCTGCATGTTTTCTGAAACTTTTCTGATAATGCAAGAGACTCTGAATTTGCTTACAACCCAAATCATTTAAACACAAACTGCTATTTTTTTTTCTGAAATGTTATCTGACTATTTCTAATGTTTTCATGGGGCTTGTGAGGACCAAGTTTTTAAACTGCATGAAGAGATCAACAACATTGACAAATGAGTAGGATTTTGCAGAAGAAACATAGCTATAGGAACACAGGACTGACTCTACTTCATTAAAATACTAGCACACTACCTGCAACACTGAGATTTTCCCATAAGCACTGTGCAGAAATTTGTATCAATGTTAAAAACAGCAGCAGCACAGTAGAAAGCCATTGCTCCAAAGCTTTATGAAGAGGAAAACGGTCTTTCTCCTGGATACAACAACAATATTGCATTGTTATATAAGCGCATTTGCCATCAAGCACATCACCCTGGGATGGTAAAGATCACAGTCTCAAAGTGCAAATGCACCGGCCACAGCCCACAGAGGTTCCAAACACGGGTCAATTCCACAGTAAGGCAGTAAATTAATGTACAAAGTAAATTCCACAGTTCCATAGTAAATTAATGGGGAAAGATTCCTAGTGTTTCCCTCTTCTTGGATTCTGTGTGTGGAAGAACAATGTTGGAGGGCCCATGGCAGCACGGTGGTGGGTACAGCTCTACTGGGACCCTGCTCTCAGCTCCTCTCCCAGAGAACCTTGGTATGCATTTATCAAGTTAACTCCCATAAAGGCTGCAAGAACTATACGAATACTTGCTTTTGATTGCTTTGTAGATACCTAGAGATCAGCAACTGAAGCACAAAAATGCAGGAGAAAAGTAGTAAATGGGAACAAGAGTCTTTCATTGATAAAAAGGATAAAAAAAAACAAAAACAGGTTCAGTTTCACAACTGTAGATGACTAAGAAACAAGGTAACTTAAAATCTTGCCCCAGAATCATGTTTTTCAGCAGAAAATACATCTTTTTCAGATCCTGACTGATCTTTGCAGGGCTGAACCTGAAAATTTGAGGGCATGAAGAGAGCAAGAACTTTTCTATCCATAGCACACACAATTCAGGGTTGCATCAGTTTAGGCTTATGGTGCTCTAAGAACCTAATGTTGCCAAACAAGCTGGCCAAATATCACCCCAAGAGCTAAAAAAGTGGAACACTTATTTGTTGCTGAGTTCAGTGCAGTTACCACCATCAACGTGCATGAAGGAACCATCTCAGCAAAACAGACCTGAAAATTAACAGCTTCAGTTTCTTGTTCATAATTACGTGCCTTATATACCACTTTGGCCATCACAGGCCAGGACTGAGGTTCCTACAGCCCCTTGAGGGTGGTTCCATCCAGCCTTGTTCATACCCTCATGTATCTCCACTGACGCTATCCCTGATTCACAGTTACAGAGATGGAGCAGCATTGGGCCTTCTCCAAAAGCAGTAAATACTCATGTTATGCCCACAAGGATATGTTTATGATGGAGATTAGCTTCATTAAAACAAAAACTCACAGAACTAAAAGTATGAGGCACCTGATTTTGCAATAAATTACCTTCATGAAATTATAGTCTTTTCCTTGCACTGAAATACTCACAGGAAATTAATGAGGTTGTCAGATGAATTCTATGAAGATTTATGTGCTGATTAGGTGACATGTCTTAAAACAAAATAAAATAATAAAGAACCTCTTCCATTAGAAAAGCAGCATATTTAATTTGAATTCAATCTTTTATCAGATTACTTCTGTTTAGTGGCAAATAGTTCCTTTGTTTAAAAACCCTTCACAAAGGCAAAGCCTCAGGAAAACATTTTGTAAAAGTATTCTGAAAGTCAAAGTCATTTTGACAGAAATCAAACCAGAAATAATTTCTCCCTGAAGGAATCTTGCTTTATTTTAATGATGTCTGGATTGTTTCCATTTAAATAGCGTAATGGGAATTTTTTAAAATTTCGATTCACATTGTCCATTTTGACAATGCTCTTTTCTGTAAGCTTAGGAACTCATTTGTCATATATGTTTTGTTCAAGTGGAGAAAACAAATATTAAAGGATAACAATTTGACTAAAAACATCTTCCCTTCATTAAGGAGCTTTATGTTCTAATGTCTGAAAGTGAAAGTCTGCTTTAATGGCTGCTGGGAGCTGGGGATCTCTGTCAGACACTTACTGAGGCATTCTTGCTGGGTAATATGGGCCTATTTATGGGCCTTTTCATGACCTTGCCAACAGAGGAATACTGTCGGCAATACTGTTTTGCATCCACATACCCACTTGCTCATGGATTATTGTCTCTATTGTTTTCTTCATTTTGAAGAAAAATGTTGCATGTAATTAAAACAAGATAACAGCACAGTACTGTGTGTTCTATCACACGTCTAACTGATCCCCACAGTCATTAAACATACAAACGTACATTACACTGTGGAGACAAATATATCGAAATAAAACTCCGTGTTTTATCATCCAGCACATTATGAATCCTGTCCGGCATTCTGGAAGATGTTTCTTCATTAAGAAAGGTACTTTCTGACTCTTAATAGTACAAGACAGACCTTCTTTAGAAGAAAAAAGAACTTGCAATTGTTTAACCAAATCCCACAGTCTTTCAAAGTTAAATTGAAAGCCTGTTTACTTAAATCAATCAATTTAAATTTGCAATGTGAGAATCACGTGCACTCACTTCGATTCAGAGCTTGGCTCCAGCAACCCTTCTGCATGAGCTCCTGATCATGAAAGCACCTCCCTTGCTTACCTTGCCCCCTTAAACAGGGCCTCTCTGGGCAAGATACATAAAGAGCCGATGGACTGCTCTTTTCAGCAGGAATTTCCAACCTACAGCAGCTGCTGAACTTACAGGGTCACTCACTGCAGCTATGTGGAAGCGTCCAGCACCAGCCAGGAGACTCCCAGAGAGCAGCCTGCATTGGTAAAACCAGCCTCCCGTCAGCTGCACTTCTTTACAGCATTCTCACAGTGATTTTCCTTTTTTAAAAAAATACATGCTATTATGTAATGTATGTATATATTATAATTACATATTATATATTTGTACAATGATTTGCAAAGTAATTCCATAGATAAAAAATGGGTATCACATATGCAGTTGCAAACACATTGGTGTCGAACTTGAAAGCATTATAAAAGCTTAGACTGTACTATCCTCCCAATATTACCACTAACCAATATTCCTTCCTCCACTGATGAATAAATCTGGACTAAGGTAATAAAGGTCTCAGCTGGACCTGGATGCTTAGGGCCATGCAGTTCTCTGCTGCAGAACTACAAACGAGACAGGAGTTTCCCATGCGTCAGCAACAGGCAGCTTGATCTGGAGGTGATGATTTTGCATAAGAACATCACCTAAGGTTGAAAGCTAAGGTTCTGAAGCAACGACCATCAGTATAATGTCCATTAAAGCAAAAAACAGTTAGCTGAGCTGCCATATAGCTGAGGAGCTGTTGGGGTAATTGCTACTACGTCCTACTGCCCAAGTTTCCCCGACTGTTCCAATTTGATACAAATGTTGAGAGCTATATCACATCCTAGAAAATAAATAATTCAGAAGGTCATTAAGGTTGTCTAATCTGGCACTCAGAAGTCTGGTGATACCACATAACCGCTTCCTTTTCAGTCCTGAGTCAGCCTGTTTGTGCACATATCTGTAATGAAAACGGGTCTTTGATTTCAGGGAGCAAATTGTCATGAAAGTCTATCAAGCGAGAGAGGCTCCTCTGCTCAGAGGCTCGGAACCCGGGTACGTCCCGGCCTTGTACCGCGGGCTGTGATGAGAGGTCTGGCCATGAGCAGCCCTGTCGTTATCGCAGGGGATCGAGTGCTGACGCCGGGAGGGTTTTGCGGCCTCCCTGTTCCCTGGTTCAGGGTTTCACACCGAAACGGCCTCTGCGTTTCCCAGCTGCCAGGGTTAGTCCTGCGGAGTCCCTGCAGGCTGTAGATGCCACACGCTCAACACAGACTCTTCAGGCTGCAACCAGAGCACTTTTTTGTTCTAAGTGAGCGCGGATGTAACCAGAGGAGCCTGACCAGGCTTGACACCATCACGGCTTTTCACCCAGCTCTTCCTGCTCTGTCCTTGCCAGACTCCTCGGAAAGCGGCTGCTAACAAACTTGTTCCAACTACAGCTGCTGCTGCAGCTTGCAGAGCCAGAAGGGCCAGAGGTTTAAGAGACCAGCGTAAACGGGCTGGACATCTCCAAGTCATTCAAGCTGTTTCTAGGTATGACTCAGCTCTCAGCCATGCAGCAAACTCCAGCAGCTTTTCAGAAACTTGGATTTTCAGAGAGCAGAAGACGACAAATCTCTGATGTTCGAGGAATCTCTCTGCCAATTTTTAAACAAAGAGCAAACGAAGCTTTCTAATTAAATCACTCTAATATTTTGTTTACCGTGAGGAAAAGCTAATCTCCTTTCCCCCTCGCTCAGATTTTTGTATTCTTGGATACACCTGAACTGTTATTCCAGAAAGTTCCCTAAACATTTAGCCCGGAGCAAATATTTGCATAAAAAAAGTTTTAGTTTCAATAATTAAAACCTGGCAAGCGAAAATACAGAATGTTGGACTACCTTAAGAATAAGCAATGCTGTAACTCCAGCTGTAATAGACATTTGCATAACATTTTATGAAACCCTCTAGGACAGAAAAAACTTGCACTTTCTGGGCTGACATACTGATAATTTTGTATATGGAAAAGCTACAAATCTTGTAAGTCAATGACATTATTGACAAAAAGCAAACAAGGATCAGGAAAGATGGCAGCTTTACTTCCCAAACAACCTAATGTTCTTGCTGCACAGAAGTTATGCATCAGTCTAAAAACAGAGTGGCACTTTTATAAAAGAGAGCTCATAAAACAAGTTTGAATGAAAAACTTACTTTAAGCAAACTTCTATTTGAGTGTTTTGCAAATGCAGATGTGCAGTTTACAAAGACTTGATTTCTAAGCAAATAATCCAATGTAAAGTGTATTACATACATGAGAAGGTATGTGGACACACATGTGGATAGTTTTTAATACATCAGCAAAAGTTACTATAGATTGCCTCAATTTATTCTTTAATAGAATCAAGTCATTGACTATTCATTTATTAAAACTGGTAAGAGTCAGTTATACATAGGGGTGCATAATATATATATATATATATAATTTCTTCTAGATATTTGTACCTAAACATTTGGTGAAATGAAATGAATCAAAAAAAAAAAGGGGGGGGGGGAATTGAAACCCAGCCCTCTTGCAGAAATATAGGTTCTCTTCACAGATGGGTTAGATAAATATCTTTCATGAAAAGCTTTAATGTCTCGTTGATCCAGCCTTAAGATAGGGGCAGGATTAGCCAACCCGCTTGAGACTCCCTTTCATCAGAACTGTCTATAATACTGTTTGTGAAATGTCAGGGATTAACTTGGCAGTAAGACTGTCTCCTGTTGGAACAAGACCTTAAAGAGATGAATGAATGACTATGACTAATTGGATAATATAGCAAAGACTCGGTCATGGTGAGTACTGAGGTCAAGCTCCGGTCCTGTGTGGCTGACCGAGGCCACGCACCATCGCAATGCAGCTGCCCTTGGCTATCCTCACTGAACAGTTGTTGTCTGCATGCCGTTTGCCAACTTGAGCCTCCAAAGGTCGTCATCTAACAGAATAAACAGCAGCGAGGACAGGCCCTGAGCGCTGCTTGGTGTGCAGAGCTGTTCTGAGACGAGCACGGGGGATTCCTGCACTTGTGGGGTGGAGATACCAGCGAGCTGTTTGATGGGCTGCGGCAGCGCGGGAGCTGCCTTGGCCACAGTTGATCCTCTCCTTGCCTGCTCGCGCACACAGCGGCCTCACGCTGCAGGTAAGGAAGGGGCCAACACACCCACCAGCTGCTAAAACCAGGCTAAGAACAGCCCCTCCAACGGCTTTGCTGCCCTGCCACGGCCAGACAAGGGTCCCACCCTCCATCACCTGCGATAACAACCTCTCTTCGCTGTCATGCCTCAGGTTAGGTGTGTGTCCTTACCAGGGCTCTTGGGCTCCAACCTAAGCTGAGCCAGGGTTGCTCAATGGTGGGACTAGATGGGGGGGACCCCATCCCTCACCATCTGCTATCCCCACAGGTGAACGCAATGCACAAATGACATCATGGGCATCTCTCTCATTCTATATTCATCCTTATAAACTTTTAATGGAAGACCCCTCACCTCCTCCCTTCCCATCGCAACCCGTCCATCACCTCCTGACTTTCAGCCTGTGGAGAGCTGGGCCTCGAGCACCATTAAGCAGCTCAAGCTCAGCTTTGCTGTCAGTGGATTGCCTAGTAGTCACAGTCAACACCAGGGCCCTTAGCTCGACACGAGGAGTCTCGCTGCATAACGTTGAACTGATCCAGAGCCCCAGCGCGTAGGTGTGGATGGACCTCAGGAGGTGCTGGAGTTTCCTCTGTCCTGAGGGAGGTCCTGCCAGCCTGGCAACCACTTCCAGTAAGGACCCAACCAAAATAACCGTTGGCATGTTGCCATCATCACTTTTCAGAACACAGGGTCTTGGCTAAGGCTTCGTATTTCTTACAGTCACCTGATCGCACCTTTTACTGCTTTAGGGAAATAATTTTAAATCAACTTAAAAATTAATTCCAAATGGCTCATAATTAAAAAGAAACAGAGTTAATCCTTTGAGAGAATCTGAGTCCAAATCTACACTTCTGAATTATTTGGACAATCATTTAAGAAGGAAGGAAGGAAGAAAAAAAAAAAAATCCCTCTTCCAACCCTGATGACATCAATGCTTTAAAGAAATGTTTCTTCCTTAGGTCTTTGATTTCCCTGGTGGCAGTGATATAAACCTTGAACTTCTTAAATGTCACTTAATTTATATGATTTTTCTGTTTACCCTTTTAAAATGACAAGTTGTTCTGTAGTATTTATGCCTGTTTCAAAATTAGACATCGTGGGCAATCCAGTGCTGCAGTTGCATTTCTGTTAACTTAAGCTTAGTAAGCACTTACCGTAAAAAGAGAAAAAATCAAAACATGCCTCATCTTACATTCTCATTTTTTCACTTTTTGTTAACATCCATCAATTAAAAAAAAATCTATTCATTTAATATTTTATGTGTTGCTTCTTAACAATTTAAGAAATGTAAACTGATAGTTAATCTGCCTTTGGTGGGCAACCAAAGAAATTACTGGGCTACTTTTAACTACCCATTGCTGACATGGGTTAATTAATTTCATTCCAACACAGGGACCCCAGTGAACCTGTCTCAGGTGGCATCACCTTGTGGCGGCTCGAGCCTCACCAGCACTATGATCTTTGCAGAAGACCTTGTGACAGAAATGAAATTAAATTGACCTGTGTTGATTCCGGCCTCTGAATTAAGATGACAAGTTTTGTAAGCATCTCATTGGACTGGAGAAGCCTAATCGGATTCCCAAAATCGTAGTGAATTTTAAAACTCTTTTACACCTAACAGGTTTTCAGTCTTTCCTACCATGATTCCATTCTTATTAACATGAAAAGGAGAAGACAAATTCACCTATGTTTATAGCTTATGGGAGTTATTTTATACTGGGGAAGAGGGAGGAGAATACGTAAGCCACAATCCCAAAATTAACCTATTTGGCTATACATATATATATATACATATTCTAATTATAGGGAATGACAAAATTCTAGTTGAGTCTGGGAAGACTTATACCTTCATTTGTACTTCAGAAAAAACAGAAAGGCCAAAAGCTGACATTGCACTGAATGTAAACATGTGGATGATGGCTACAACCTTTAGCAGATTCCGTAGTGGTGCCGGGACTTATAAACTATAAGAACAGACAAATCTGCAAAAATGGGGTAGAAGAAAACTGCTTTGAAAAGGTGCACCTCCTAAAAAGCAGCCCAAAAACACTGGGAGCAAACCTGCGATGGGAAAGCCCACGTGCGTAGTCATCTCCTAAGGCCGGTGATTGCT
>NW_010579609.1:564851-580000 GCF_000705375.1 Tinamus guttatus
TCTCCTCCCAGCCTAAGGGTAAAACTCACAGAAATGCCCTCCCGTGCCAACCTCTTAATTCTCCTTGATTACCTGCTATATTAATTTGATGATTTGCTCTTTTGAACCCATTGATCTGTTGATTCAGTTTTAATTGCAACCTTGATTTGATCACTGCCTTGCTCTGTTCTTAATTACCTCAGAGATACTCCCTTAGATTAGCCCAGGTATATGCTGGTTTAATTTTGCAGTTCTTTGCTTGTCCTGTGTCTTTAATCGTTAAGTAGGGCACCAACTACAACACAGCTCATGAATACAAAGACAAGGTATTTTTAAGCCACTGCTAAACCATTCAAATAAGGACCCGAGTCATTTGTATATTAGTTTTGTAAACCATAAGAAGCCATCCTATTTTTGCTTTTGAAAAGGGGACCTAAGGGATCTGCTCAAGTCTCAGTAGCTTTGAGAATGCATTTATGAATTAGACTACTTTCTTGGTAGTCAGAGATCTAATCCCAATTTTTGGCAAAGAATGCTGAATTCCTTCAGCAAGAATCCCAAGATTATTCCCCATCTAGGAACAGGACAATGCTTGATACCGTGTTGATTTGTATTGAATTCTTACTTTCCCCTTACTTAACAGAAAATCAAAATTTCTGCTGAAAGAAAAGGAAAAAAAAGCAGATTGTTTGACATGTGGGACATGTGTTGAAAGAAGATCTTCAAGGTCACATTTTGGGGAAGATGCGTATGAAGACGCAAACTCCCCAAGGACTTAACAGGAGTCATAATTAACTTTTCATTGCCTCAAACCCCGGGGCAGAAAGAAATTGAATCAAGGGTAGGAAAAGAAAGGTCACAGATAAAGCTTTGCATAAAATGTCACACACTACGCAGGAATGGCATGCCTACCTATTTGCCAAGGCCGTGAAAAGACGTAATTGTTCATCTTTTGCCTGTTGAACACGAGAAGCAGGGAAAAATGGTACAGAAATTACAGTGAGATGCCTCTGATAGGCCATTTTGCCCAAGGAATCTAGAAAACGCTAGTTAGCTTAAGGGTCGAATTGTGGAAGTTGGAGACCTCACAGCCCTCCAGAAATGCTAAGATATTGTGGGTGGGGCCAGGAGAAACCCTTTTAATTGCATAGCAAGAACCATAACAGCATCTCTAATTCTTGCAGCGGCAGCAGGTCCATGCAGAACAAGCCTCCCTTTGTGCTCATCCTCCTATGAACATGCCAGCGTTCACCGGAAAACCAGAGAAACCAAGTGATCTAAACAGCAAGCTAAATGGAATTTGTGTGTTCACATGGTGAAAAATGGCATAAAACCTCATTTGGCTGTTTGTTTCATTAATGTTAATGCTGTGACTTTGACTTAGTGGCATAACTTGGTCCTCAGGGCTTTAGGCTAGACTTGAAGAGACCTCATGTAGCCCTAATGCCTCCATTTTCACCAGGACAGAGCCAGACTACCCCCGTTTGGGAGATGCTTGGCCTGTCAATAAACGCAAGAGATTCTCTGCACATTTTGTGTCAGGTCCGTCTCGTCTCCGACTCTGCTTGTACCCAGGCTGGCGTAATGGGGTCTCTAGGCACCGTATTACTAATAATAACTTCAAAGGACTTGTTCAAAGTTTAAGAGTTGAGCTTGAAAACAACTCCTAAACATGACACCTTTTAAAGATAGCAGTCAGGGGACTGCAGAATATTGACAATTACAGCACTCAGATAAGTAAACAAGTCTCTGTGGATTTGATAGCCCAATAAATATCCATTATTGCTCACTGCCAGGCTGCGGGCCTGAAAGCGAAAACAAGGAGAGAACAGTTCTTAATGGCTGATAGCAAAAATAATCGAGCCTTATCTAAATCAGACTTTATTGGCCTGGATGAATTATTTTTGGCCTCCTGTAATCAAAGCTGAAAATTCACCTCTCAGGCACAGTATGGTAAAACTCATTAGCACCTCTCCATGTGCTGTTATGAAATTGCTCCATATGGCAGTGCATGATTGTTTATTTACTAGATTCAAATACAGGCAGGTTTCAGAAAAATAAAAAATTGTTATTATTTTCAGATTCCTTTAAGGCACAAGTGTATACGCCGAAGCTGTACACTTCTGCAATCACAATGTTTCCCTGGTACAAAGAATTTTGCCTTGTGCAGCAGTGAAGCTATTGATCAGGCAATTGGCAATCCTCAAGTGTGAGCACTCATTAAGGCAAAGGTATATGAATCATTTTTTAATGACATTTCTTTGCTTTCAGCAGCTTAGCATGTGTCCTGGTTTCAGTGGATGCACTGTAATTTAGGCAAGCTGTCTACAGACTTCAGCCATTACTCTTACCATATGTTTTCTTCAAAAATTACCATGCACTGGGGCCTGCTAGCCGCATTCATGGAGCGAGGTGCACTCTCTCTGCTGTATCAGCACGCTAGCATTACTTGAAAAAGCAGGAGTAATGTGCTTATTATAAAGAGAAATTTCCAATTAGCAAGTTTAGTGCATGTGTGTTAACTTGGATTAAATACATTCCAATTATGGGCAGCTCATTATTAAAACTAGAGCCAGCTGTTTGCCAGAAATGTGAGATCTGGAAAACAAGCCTCTCCCTATTCCCTTGCAGAAGATCCCAGGTTATTTTGTCACCCTGTTGGTTCACACATAATGAGGACCTGCAAGAAACTCCTCTGTCATCTCATCTACACGTTGCAAAGCAAAGCAAGTGCTGAAACAAAGGCATGTATTAGTTTAAAAAAAAAAAAAAAAAGGAAAATTGGAATTCAGGAAAGGCCATAAGGATTCAAGTACACTTTGGGAAACTATTGCCAGCTTCCCTTGGTAAGGGGACAACGCACAGACACGTGCGTTGCTTCATCCTTAAACACCAACTATGGCATTAAGTAGAAACAAGACCAGAGAAGTGCAAAAAAGGTGAAAGATACAAATTCTCCTTCCCCCATGCAAGCTGCACTTTCACTGTCATGCTTAAAGAGTAGCTAACTACTTAAAACACACAGCCCAGGTCCAGCTGCTTCAGAGGAAGGTAACTGCTACAGCCAGACTGGAACCTTTGATCCTAAGACACGTTCTGAAGTTTCCAAGCATGTCACTTCCAGAATTAGGGCCTGTCAGCATATGTTTTTTCAGAGCCTTATTTTAAGGCTGCATTTCTAAGGAACACTGTGCCGGGAGGTCAGCATTTCTAAGGAACACCATGCCGGGAGGTCAGCAGAGCATTTGTTTTTGCACTCGGGAATTTGAACAGGCGGAAGACGAAACAACTGGAACAGAGCCCTCTGCGAGGAGACGCTGCTCAGCCAGGGGGGACCCCGGAATCTGCCAGAGAAAGGAAAAATTCCAGGGGAGAAAAAAAATGATGCATCAAATGCGGGCCAAATACAGACCACAGGAGGGCTATAGAAGAGGTAATCCCATTCTGGGCAGTCAGATGCTTTCACAGTGACGTTAGGAAACCCTGTTTAGTAGACGAGGAGAGTTTAACGGCTCAAGGGATACGGCTATAAAGGGGTTTAGCATTGTTTGTGCATAATCTACGTATAACATGCAACCTGGGAATGAGATATGATGTAGAAAATTGCCTTTGCAGTCCTCAAAGCCAATAATTTAGCTCTGCAACCTTAATTTATAAGGGATGGTAGTTGGAACATGAATTTGGATCACCGTCAGATTTAGGAATGAAAGTAATTAATGCTTCTGTGAAGCTCCCTTGATAGTTACTTTTGGATTCAAAAATCTTTAAAGAAAAGTTTTAATTTAGGGGCAGAAGCTCATTATACTCTCAAAAGAATCCTGCTGTACTAAATCATTCTGCCTTCAATCCATACCCCTGCACCTCCTCCTATACATACGGCTCATTCGCCAGCGCGGCTGCAAATTATTTCTCATCTAAGCCAGGAAACTTCTGAATTGCTTCAACTTTGAACTGCACCAAATTCCAGCTCCTTGTCCTCCTATTAGACCCTTACTATAAGCACACACCAGTAGTGACCAAAGTTTTTCCTTGCACATTAGCCCCTCACATTCTGCCACCCGTCACCCTCACCTCCTTCACCTTCAAACACCCATGCAATCTCTGCAAGGTGAACTTCTGCCCTACAGCCCTCCTGGACTGGACCAACCGTTAGTAACCCTGTTCTCCCACCACAGCACCTGCAAGAAGTCATGGAGTTGTTTAATGAGTTATTGAGGTGACAAGATTACCTGATTGCCACCTCTGAATTCCACCTCTCTGTTTTCTCCTACTCCCCCTTCATCTCTTTGTCATTTCAGCTGACATTTTTTAATCATGGATGGTATGTTTCTTCAGCAAGTGAACAACACAGCCCATACTTGGTGCTATTTTGATATATTAATAATAAAGGACGGTGTGATTGTACACCTGGGGAAGCAATAGGACAGGACTTTATTGATTTGCAGGCTGTGTGCTTGTTTCTGTATTTTAACCTGTTCTTTGACACCTCTTGTGAACAAGTCCCAAATGGTACCAACCAAGCAGAAATTAATTTTTAATCCTCCCTCAGATTCGCAGATCCTTCAGCTCTGGAAATTCTGTAGCATCTTCGTTTGAATTTTAAGCTACAGTTCCTGGGATCAGCAAAATATCTGCTTCAGCCAGTAAAAAGTTTCCCATCAGCTGCAACAGACACCAAAACAGTTACTCGGACAGCTAGATGCGAGTTTAGTAAAGGTTTAATCTGTTTTCTTTCTCGTACAAAAAATCACCTCTCATCTTTAGTTATTTACATTCTCCAGCACAAGTAGCTATGATAAACAGCTGCAAACAAAACCCAAAGGTTTTGCAGCTGAAAAGCAAGCAGCAATGCTGTGCTACATGTGTTGGCAGAGGGGGTGTTTTCAGATTCTCCAGTCAAACCCGTGGCTGCTGCTCGAGGCACCTCCAGGGCCACCTGCGTTTGGAAAGGCAGCACTGGGGCCTCATCCACGTTTTCAAGCCAAAAGGATTCCATACGTGAACAAAGTTAAGCACCGAGCAAGACTTACACAGGAACATGCCCAGTATATAATACATAGTCATGCATGTCAGAAGAACAACTAAAGGCCCCAGTTTTTCAGCCATTTTAATAAGAATAAAGGCAAATCATATATATATTTCAGTTTTAGCTTAGTTTCCCTTTAGCTGCCACTGATAGGTCTTCTGAATTAGAAACAGCAGCCAATGTTTGCTGAAAAGGATGACCACACGATTCTCATAGTTAGCCTCTGGAGACTGTATTACTTCAAAAAAAGCCCTATCTTTAAGATTTGGGTTTTGATAAATGGCTGTCTTGCAGGAACGCCACTATGCATTTGATTTTTTTTTTGAAAAGTAAGGATTTGTTCCCTGTTTTAATAGGCTGTTATAGCCTTTAACATACCATGAAATTAAATGCCTCCATCGGGGACCCATAACTTATCATAACAATAGTATTTCTAGCACATATTGGAACTAAGAGGAAAGTTAGAAGATGGTATAATAATGAGCGTAACATTTTAAAGGACTACAGAATGGTGGCTATACATTACTGAGCTCCCATAGTTAACCTGTGAATTAAAAACATATAAAAGCAATAATAGCCAAATCTCTATACAAACGGTTTGTACTTGGTAAAATTATCACTTGGCTGGAATTAACCTGTGATCTGCTGGGAAGCGTAAAAGGAAGCACTTTGAAGCATATTCACTGACCTGCTCTGGGCAGGAGGTTGGACCAGACGACCTCCTGAGGTCTCTGCCGCGCTTAATTATCCTGTGATCCTAATCACTTCTTCTGGCTTTTGATAGGTGCCTGTGGCCTTCTAGCAAGGGGAACAGACACGAGTACCCATCCCTTGCTGCCAGGAGAGGCCTAATGCTCAGGGAGCCCACAGGGATTTCTCTTCTTACTGGAGCAGAGGGGTCTTCCATGAAGCAATCAAGAGCAAGGCCCTGATTCAGGAAAACGTTTTTAAGCATAGTCATAGCTCAAGTATATGTCCTCAGATAATTCTCCAAACCCAAAGCCTTGTTCAGCAGTCAATCCAATGACAAAATGCTCAGTAAGATCCACTTTAAAATCTGTTAGCATGCTAGCTCACTCTGAACCACCCTGAATCCTCTGCGTGTACAGTTACGTGCTGTCCTTCATTCTGGGAGCCCTTAAAGGAGGCCGTGCTGTTTACCATCTTTACACAGCTCCCTAGTTTCCAGCACTGCGGTCACCACTACTGCCAGGGAAGTTTTACAATTCCTTGTGAAAGAATTAGGAAAAGGCCTGGATCCTCACAGGAAAACACAGACACGCTACAGAACCATTTCCACAACAACCAGGACTCAAGAGACACTAAAATTGCCAAGATATAAATTAAGTAAATCACTTGCAGGACTGAGATTATGCAAAAAGAAAAGCAAAATCATAGAAAGTGTTTATTTATTTGTTAGGCTATGACAGGGAGAGGAACTGTCACAGAGCACTTCTATCAGCCTCTAAGTATTCTGGGGAAAATGGGATTTATTTTGACACAAATCTAAGAATAAAAAGAATAATTGAGGGTAGTCACGAGACAGGCCAAAAATGTTCCTAAAAAGTTTCCAGCAAATGTATTGTTACCACAGGGAAAGCTGAGTGCTCGTTAATTAGAGCTGCTGAAGAGCTTTCAAAACTGCTGGGGAGAAACATTCCTTCTCTTGACCTAAACTATAAAGCTGGGTTCAAAGGAGTCTTTGCATAGTATGAGAGTTTGGGATTAGCATCAATGATTTAATTTGGGTCCTTCTTATTCACAGCAGCACAGGCCTAAGAAAAATGGTCTTTTAGCTTGATCCTAGTTTTGTGTGCCCATGTGGACATTAGGGGGGCATCACTAACATCCACAGCCAACAGCAGTGTCTTCTACCTCCACTCGAGGTCGGCCCACGTGGCTTCTCAGGAGTTACTTGTCCTACATGACCCACATGAACACTGTTTATAGGGCTCTACTTATGGAGCTAGCAGAGATTCTGGTGGCAGGAGACTGTGTTTCCAGCCTATATTTAACTACAAACAACAACAACAGCCCATGAGGCTGCTGAAAAAGTATAAACTGCTTGTAGGAACTCTGAGTCCTACAGCTTGGGACTACATCTCAAAGACAACTTAGCTGCAAGGATCTGCCTCTTTCCACTGAGGACTGAACAAGTACAAACAAGGAAGATCAGCCACATCTAAAATATTTGCACAATCAACTCTGACTGAAATCTCATTTTGGCATCACTTTAAGGTAGCATTAGGAGACAGGGAAAATCACCACTTCTATTACACATAGGCCCACCCATACAATTTAATACCTGAAGTTGTCAGACCATTTAAGAACCTGCCCAACAGCAGACAGGTGTCACCATAAAATGATAGCTAAGAGTCACCAGTATAAAGAACAAGCAATGAGTAGCAGCAAAATATTAACACACACACTGTTTAATTAAATGACAATATAATTTTCTTGTAGTCTTCCCCTAGCTCTGCTGGAACAGTGCAGTGTTGACATAGTGATTTTATAAACTTCCTTGACAGTTCATGTTAAACCATCTTCCATTAGCTTAGATTGATAATTGCCACTTCTAAAGGAAATTAAATGTCTGAAAAATCCATTAAACATTCCAAATATCTGAGAACACCTTATGCAATGGTTATTTTAAGTTATCTAAACTATTGTATAAGCAGCTAAATTAAAAAAAAAAAAAAAAAAAAAAAAAAAAAAAAGAGAAACTTGACTTCATACAACATCTTAATGCAAGAAGAGGTGACTGTAAGACGGATTCAAATCTTTTTTGCATTAACTGACATTGGTAACAATTTCAATGAAATCAATAAAGTCACAGTATTTGGCATTAGATCTGCTTTCCACTCTTTTCCTTCCTCCAGAAAATACAAAATGGAGAGAGAAGCCTTATTGCCACAGACATTCCTTTAATAATCTGTCAAAACAGAATCCATTCCAAATCTTGTCAAAAGCCTTATTTGGAGATGTTCAAGTGATATATTTTCACTGTATGGGCTGTTTCTTTACTACAGTCTAAGCATACAGACTGTACAGAAAAGTGACAAAATTGCCCCATCCAATAAACTCCAGGCTCCCTTTTCTTTAAGGTACTTTGGCATTTAAATTCCCAATGGCTGCTCTATCCAGGCAGTTTAAGCTGCTTGAAAAAGCCAGAACATGCTTTAATTACAGCTTCGTAAAATTTATTATGTAAAGTTAGTTGCTAAACAGCTGAGCAAAGGAAGTTTCTGAGGATGGGCCAAATACCTTGGCCTATCTCTCAAGCCAGGCTAAGTTCCAGAAAAAATAAGAAGCTAACCCAGAATAACACCTCCTTACTCACAGACAACTCCTCTTTGGCCTTTCAGTGCTGAACGAAGACTTGGAAATTCCTGCAGAACCTTTTCTTTGTGCTAACCACCTTCTCCTAACGCCAGCTAAGAGCGGGCAGACGGCGGCGAGGAAACATCTCAGCTTCAGCACTGCCAATTTAATTTAAACACAGCCTGATCACGGAAACAGCTGGGGCTAGATCATACTCTGATACCAGCTGGCCTCCACTGGTGATGAACAGCTGATTTGTATCTATAATAATTGAAGATGAGGCTTATTTTGACTTAATGCTACACCACATGCTAGGAAGCCTCCTTGCTGTCTTCAAGCCGCCCTTCTGACACTACAGCAGTTACATTCTAGACACAAAAATGGACAAGGGGCAAAACAAAGTTACCAATTTCCTGATTTTCTTGAGCACATTAGAATTGCTTACTGCAATACAAAGCAATGGTTCAACAGCCACGTCAACCAGCAACAGCCCTATGTACCTTTACGTGCAAATGAAGTGGCAAAACTTCATCTCTGTACAACTCTTACATGAATGAATTTCTCAGTTTTCCTTATTCTCAGATGATAAAAAGAATTAGCTAAATTCATTATCTTACCTGGAGTGGAACATTTGCTGAGGCTTGCTCACTCGACTGAGGTTGGATACTTGGTGTATCAAATAATTGAATAGTAGATTAGAGATGATCTGCTGTCACTCCCTCCACATCTCAAAAGCTTCATATTTCCAACTACTTTGTTAGGCCTTCAGTATAACCGAGTTAAAAAACGGTGATCTGTCCTCTGAAAGAACCAAAAAAAAAAATTACATTCAAAATGTAGTCATCTATTTGTCCAATTAATCTTTTAAGATTATTTTAATCTTTAATTAATCTTTTGAGATTATTTGAATGGACCATTGAAAATCTAGGTGAGGAAAAAACAGCATATTTGAGAAGCATGACAAAACAATTCCAGTCATGTTTTACAATTATCTCTCTTACAGTAAATCCTCAAATCTTCTTGCTGATAAAAAGGATGGGAGATTGGAACAACATCCCACAGAACATTGGCCCAGCTTCCCCAGACTTTTGAAAACTGTTCTTATAAGCCCGACTATCCTTGACCCCAAGGGTTCTGAGCCAATAATGTTAACTTTTCAATGACATCCACAGAGTCACACTCTACTGTAAAGATCCACGACAATCCTTGGATGCAGCCAACGTGAGAAATACCGAGCACCCCATGCCCAACTCATCCAGCAACCATTTTGTTGGAGGACTAGAGTTTTCTCATAGGGAAAATCAGGGAAAAGTACCAGCTCCACAGAGGTTGGTTAGAGTCAGAGATAAATTTATATTTTATGCTGTTCTAGGACATCCCTTGTAAAACCACAGAGAAGACAATTTCCATATTTCAGCTTTGACCATATTATTTAGCTTTAGTTCTACGAATAATCTCATTTCATTGTTATGAGGTTGCATTTCTGAAGACTGGTTATAAATTATATCTACAAATAATTTCTCAAGTTACTATCTACCAAGCTGTTTTTTTTTTTTCCTGTAACCTCAAGGACAGCCTGTCCTTAGACCCCCTCAGTTCCCATCTTACCACCTTGGTTATTAAAACACAAATTCAAAATATTTATTAATGGCTGCTTGAATTTGTACAGTTTTTGTGAATTATCCAGAGAAATTCCTTAATCACCAACTGATAGCAATTTTCCCACAGATCAACAGAACTATTAAACCCTTGTTCTGGTCACTATTTTTTGTACAAATCTCTCTTCTCTTACGGTGCATTCTCTGAACACCAAGGAGTCAAAGGAAAAGACGGGGATAGGTCAGAAATCTGGAATCTATTTCCCTTTCACTCTGCATAATATTGAATCAAGTCCTGTGTGACTTGCCCAGATGCCACCAAAATCAATGTAAAGACTCCCATCGATGGGCAGCAGCCCGTGTGCCCAGCTCTGCAGAGCAAATTGCAACTGGGTGCTTCATTAAAGACCTGGGTAATGCCTGCACGATGCTTTCCAAAAGGAAAGGAAATTAATGCTCCCCATTCCCAAAATTCTCCACACCAACCTGCTGAGTCTATTGCTGAAGAACACCTCCTGAATCCATTACATTTTTAGCATTATGGAAAGCAGTTTTTCCAAATGAGAGAACTTATTCACTCAAGAGGGTTAACAAAATGATTCACCTGCTTTTGCCATCCTGCCAGGTGCTAAGAGCCTTATTGCAATCAGCTGAGTGGAAGCAGAGAGCCTGTCATTTGCAGAATGCTGCATGCTATCAAGGATGCAACGAGCTCGCTGTTTGCCTTTGACCCCGCTACAAAAGCTGCAGCTTTTTCCTTGCAGTAGCCTGAAACAAAACTGTTGAATCTCAGGTGGGAAAATAATTAGTAACATGGGAGGTTGAATGAATTTTGAGATATTGAGGAAAATGCAGTTTGAAGTGTCAGGTTTACTCACCTACCCACAGGAACTACAAAGCAGCAAAGAAATAAAACCCTCATAGAACTTGCAGCTTTCATCAACCTATTCCCTCTGGCTGATTTTTCCCCCCAAATCTCTCTTTTCCCAATGGCTCCCATTAGAAACACAAATAATCTGTCTCTCGGCTTAGCGACAAATGTCATTTTAGTGGAGTAGTTTTTAAACATAATATTATTATTCTTTTCTTAATACTGGTATAGACGGGCTATGCGACCTGCTCAGTCAAACGTGTTGAGGAGGATTTCCACCGGAGCTGAACTTTGCCCAGGGGAGCTGCCCCCTCCTGTGACAGCCACCGGCCCCCGCTGCCCATGGGCACATCGCCACGTGCGGTCACTGCAGCTATGGGCTGGCACACAGAACCTTTACGGGCTTCTCACACACTCCTGTGACCACAGTCTGGAAAACGTACAGGATTCTTTACTATGCATTTGAAAACAAGATAGATAAGCACCTAGCACTGGCCCTCTTAGTTGAATTTAAGTGCCTCAACCCCTCGTTCAGCAGTGAGAGTTGAAATTTGAACGTGTGACTTGTGGCCATAATCCTGCTTTGTCACTGCCTGCTTTTCCTCTGGGCTCCAAGTGCCTCTGCCCGCAAATCCCACTGGAGCGGGAGCATCCGGGTCCCAGCGCGGCGCCCGGCCCGGCCGGAGCGGCCACCACGGGCCCCAAGAAGAGCTAAGCACAGGACAGCCATCCTAACCATCCCCTATTCCCCCTCCAAGCAGGTACACAGTAGCAGGAGTCAGTATTTTGAGAACATATCGCTCCGTGCGGGAATGCTATTTACCAAATTAATTCATAGGCTTGCTTGGCACTGAAGTCACATACCCTCTTTAAGAGGAAAAGCAAGTGAATTCAAATGCCACAGGATAGAGACAAAAGAACAGGGTGATTCCACTTGCTAGGATTTCACCTACTAAAGCCAAAGAAATTAGAAGTCCATGAAAAGTGGTGCTAGATACAGCCTTACAGTGAGGGGCAGCTTTGGACAGTGCAGAGGAAACAGCTGAAGTTGCAGAGGGGCCGATTACTAAATAGAGTATCTGGCAATAAAACGATCCAAAATTATGGAGAACTAAACATCAGAAAAAACAGAGTGGGTGCGAGCAAACCACTTCCCAGCCAGCCTCTGCAGTGACCACATCCAAAGCAACAGGATCCAGCACACGGAAGCCTACCGGGAGGAGGAGAGGAAACTTGTCCGAGGGTGATAAGAGACACCGTTTACTACCAGAACAACGTTGGAAAAGTAATTACAGAGAGATTCAGGTCTTAGCAGATAGCAAAGCAATTCTAACAGGGAACCACGGGGGTACTTCCTGGCCCAGTGATAAGCATCAATTCTTGTCATGGCACCAGAAGAAGGAACTGTCCATGACATTCCCTAATTACTTACTGCTACACTTAAGACAACGACTTTGAGAGGGCATGGAAAGCACCAGGGCAGACCAGAAAGTTCTCAGAGTGCAAACTCTGTACCATTTATACAAGAAAACTGGGGAACGTTTTCCAAAGTGAGCTTATTCAGAAGTTATTAAAACAGCCAGTCGCTCCTAAATTGAGCGGCGGAGGAAACATGCCTCCGAGGGAGCACAAACCAAAGCCATCGACGTCCGCAAAGTCACGGCCGTGGCGCAGGAACCCAATCCTCCCGCGGCCGCTCTGCCCTCCGAGACAAGGCAGCCCGAGGCCACGCGACCTCCACCTCTGATACGCGCACGGAAAATATAATGAGAGACTTGCTAAAGGAACGGACGTCTCGAAGTGACAAATTACAGGCTCCAGCGACCTCTCCTGAAGGGAAGTTTCACACTTTTGTCAGCACAGTTCAGCAACTGCGATAGGCACGTAGAGCAGAACTGACTCTGTGCAGAGCACCAGGAACGGCAGCTCAATTCCATATCCTCCTAGCCAAAAGTAGAGTGGTGATAGGGGGACACAAAACGCAATGTGGGAACATTAAAGCACAAGGGAGGCCCGATCCTTGGCTGGGTAACTGCTTTACTGTCCCCAAAAGCAACACTGCTTGCCAAGAGACGCTCTGTGGATTTAGTCTTTGTGAGACACGGTCAGAACCAGGAATTCCAAACAAGTGTTTGGAATCAAAATAAATTAACTTAGATTAAAATCTTACAAGCTTTTGGAGCTTCCAAAAGGGCTTACTCTAGATTTTGAGTGCAGGGAAAAGCACTGGTATAGCACAAAACGCAAGCTTATTTTTAAAAGCTTGTGTCTTTGTAATTGCCAAAATGTTAACAGTAGGAGATTGGAGTATTGCAAACAAGTTAGTTAGTATTTCCAAGTGCCCAAGATTTCACCCCAGATTTTGAACTTCATAGCTCATGCAGTTAATAGGTTTCATGCTGATTATTAAACTGAACAATACAGAGTATCATGCTGTCAGCAAAAACAATTATCATTATTAAGATTATATATTTGCCTCTAAAAGAGAGGAAGCAGCTTTGGGCAATTGATCTATGCCTCCAGCACGCTAATAATGTGAAAAGTGAAGCGATTTGTCCCATCAGCCCATCCCATTTCCTATTCTAGGAGCAATACTAGATTTTCATGTGTTAAAAGCCTGTAAAAACGCAGAAAACATTAACTTTTGAAGGCCTTCTTCCTAGATCAGACCCTAATATCTGCCTGAAACACTCTCAGTTAAGAGTTATAATTTTTGGCATCTTCAGAACATCAGGGAACCAAGTCAAAGCCAATGATTTGGGGGTGTCATGCTCGATCCTCTGTGAAAACCTTTTTCCTAACTAAGATTAAACCCACATGTGCTACAGACATGACAGGAGACTCAAATCCCTCAAGAAATTCAAGAAAGCGGAGACACCTAAAATCACAAAACTCAAAACAATCTGTCAAAAAAACAAAAACAAACAAAACCTTGCAAAGGGAGAATAAATAATTCCTCATTTTTGAATGACTGTTCACGTAAATGTTCAAACAATGTTCAACCAATGACTGTTCACGTAAATGTTCATAGAATCACAGAATGCTGAAGGTTGGAAGGGACCTCTAGAGATCATCTAGTCCAACCCCCTGCACACGCAGGGTCACCTAGAGCACGTGGCACAGGACTGCGTCCAAGCGAGTTTGAAGATCTCCAGAGAAGGAGACTCTACAACCTCTCTGGGCAGCCTGTTCCAGTGCTCTGGCACCTCTTCAGGAAATTTTTCCTTAAGTTCCTGTAGAACTTTTGGTGTTTCAGTTTCTGGCTGTTTCCTCTAGTTCTGTCAGTGGCCACCAGTGAAAAGAGGTCAGCACCATCCTCCTCACTGCCTCCCTTGAGGTACTTCTAGACACTGCTCAGGTCCCCTCTCAGCCTTCTCTTCTCCAGGCTGAACAGGCCCAGCTCCCTCAGCCTCTCCTCACAGGGCAGATGCTCCAGGCCCCTGATCATCCTTGTATTTAAATGTTACATAATATCACCTTTTAATTGCCCTGTGTGCTTGCCAATGTGTCTAAGATTAGCGCTGCTGTTGCAGATGACAGATGAACTACTGCTGTTCCTAGCCTCCAAAAAGAACATTAAACTTACGAAAACCAGTTTAAAAATATGACTTTTTTTTTTTTTAAGTAGGAAAGGGAGAAAAAGCAGAACTCAGAAAATCAGGTTCCAAAGCGGAAAATGCCTAGTGGCAAAGGAAGTCCTATCCAGTGGTATTATAATAATGAACAAAGCTTGAAGACAGGAAAATGTATCCTTAACTCAATGCTTAAGAAAACCTCATGCTAAAACCAAAAATCTAGCGGAAAAGCAGAAGACTCAGGTGTTCTGAGTCTTCTCCCACACTGAGATCAACAGGGTAAATAATCCATATTCTTTAGGTGTGCTAAAACTTCACCTTCTTAATTAAAAGAAATTCAGTGCCTATATCTGTAAGTGGAATTTTGACAGCAGAAGAGATGCATCTTCATCAGCACTTCGTGTCTAACTGCCCCCTCACTTCAGTCATTTTTGAATATATTAATGATCCAAATCATCAAATGATTCCAGTTAAGCTGAAAGACATTCTCTGAAGTGGGCAGCACTCCTTATAATAATAGATTGCTGAAATAATGGCCTCTATGGAAAGCAAAACATCAGAAAATTAGCTTAAATACGGCAAAAGAGGAGGGGCTGAAGATCAAAAGCAAGTGCTTTATTAGCAAGTTTGGAATCAAATATTCAAAAGGGCAGCATGAAATTATATTTAGTTTTGTAAGGTCACCTATGTGTTAAAGATAGAGAATCCAACACAGATATTCAGGCTCAAACACCAGATCCTTAAATGTAAGACAAAGATGATCAGACAAGAGATGGGCA
>NW_010579609.1:580039-622285 GCF_000705375.1 Tinamus guttatus
TAATTGCAACTCCAAATTATTAACATGCAAAGTGGGCCAAGATAATTCATAACTTTGACTCAAACCCGCAGCGGTCAAGGGAAGAGCAGGAGAGCTCCCCTCCCGCCTCTGCCCCTCTCCTTCCACTCTGTGGGCTCCAACCGGCTGCAGAACTGACTGAATCTTATCCCTCCCTTTCAGCTGCCCTGAAAAGCTCCCTAATTAGCTTTCTGCTACTCTGATTAGTAAATGTAACATAGGGGCCATTATTATTTTTCCAGGTGGCTCTACAAATTTTCTGACAATAAACTAGACCGGTGAAATCTATGAATACACAGACAATCTGTGAAGCTTAATGCTTCCATTTGTTAGGCTACCTGAATAAGAAAAATGCCATTAAGGTGGATAAGCCCCTTCACAACTTTCCCCATTAATAGCTGGTCTTAATTCACAGGTGCCTTTTTAATCTCTGTTGAATTCCTCTAGACCCTAATGAACACATGTAATAATAATAGCAATTCAGAATTTAATCCTGATTCCAGTCTTTCTTAAATTAGACCTTAGTCATTAAGAGATTACAGGATAGTGAGTGATATTTAATCAATGAGTTTAATTTGGCCCCATTATTTATTTCATGCAGTTCCCCACATGGTGGCTCTAAATCTTTTTCCCCCAGCTTGACCACCAGAAGAAACGATGAAATACTGAGTGAAAAAATAATAGATTTGATGACCCTTTTAAGTGCAAGTTAAACTAATTTATTGCTCCACGTGTACGCATACCTTTCAAGCCAATACATATATACACATATGTAACTCGTACATAGTCAAACACTACAGGTAAGATTTACTGTGCTTCATTTTTGTCTCTGTTAACTCTTAGCACTATCAGTCAAGATTTCCCAGCACTTGCTACAGCATTAGCCCTAAGCATCGGGAAATCACATTTCTTGGTGCCAAGGGTTTAAAAAGATTCTAATTCAGCTATTAAACTGGAAGCAGCATGTGCCAGCCCCACAGCACATTCACCCATTAATTCTGTCCCCTGGAAAAAATGACTACCTCTTGCATCAGTCTGATAAAATGAGGGAACACACTGATTATGTCTGTGGCAGCTATTCTTGACCCAACCAACAGTGACAGTCATCAAACTGCAGTACCTAGAGCGCTGCAAGCTGTGTAAGCTAACCCAAGACATCATTAATTTTAAACACCAGAGCTTTCGTCCAGATACTGTAGTTCAGGGAAGCTTAAAAACAAATCCCTTTGGTGGGTTGAAGTTCTAAATGCTGTTCACATTAACTTCACAGGCACCACTCGAAACTTATTCCTCCAGTTGGCCTGGATAAATGCTAGTATCAAAGTGCCACTGCCCTTCACTGGATTGCATAGAACTGGGCCTACAGATCAATTAATTATGTTAGACAAACAGAATTCAAACTGATGGAGAGATTAGCTGGTTTTTATTTTTATCACAATAGTTTGGAAGGGACAAAGTAGCTGTGACCACAGCAGCCTGGGCGATTGGTGCAGCCAGGATCTGAAAGCATGTGAATGGTCATGGCAGGGAAACATAAGGAAAACAATATTTAACAGGGAAAAATATCTTGATATTAAAAGAGCATTAATCCTGTGACGTCTCTGGAGAGACTCCCAGTGATCATAATGGGTTTGAGATTTGGACTCCAAGTCACTATGAAAGTGCCAATCATGAAGGGTCCCACGGGGTTGCTACGAGATAAGTTTATACTGTAGCTCAGTGCAGGACTCATGTCCTGAAAGAGCTTCCATACATATTAAGAGTTGTGTGCAGTAAGGATTGACTCTTAGCTGCGAGATGGTAGCTCCAAACCTGTCATAGCAGCAGGGTTTTGATTGCACCTTTATCACATGGTTGGTACCAAAGCCTTCCTTCAAGGAAATCCTGAGGTTTGCATTTTCATGTGCAGGGTAAGGATTCATTCCAACTATTTCCACTGCCAGGTCTGACCACAGATCCAAGACATTCAGGAAATGAGGGATCTCTGCGTGACTTTTCCCCAAATGAAGAAACTCATGGAAAGGAGATGTGCTACTCTCTGGTGCACTACCTTATCAACTCTCTTTGTGCTTTATCGCTCTGCTGCAATAAGATAGCCATATGGATGTTTTACCACAGAGAAGAAGAGGAAAACAGCATCTCAGAAACCATCCAGGTTACATCCTGCTTTGAGAAAGGCCACAGAACATCCACTAGAAGTCTCACCTCCGCATGTCCCCGTTAGCCATAAGGAAAATAACCAGATCTTCAGTAGAGCTCAGTGTGTTAGGTTTGACAGATCATTTTGAAAAATTGAGGATTAATAAAAGCTAAACACCACTCAACTCCTGAGGCAAAATCCTGGCCCCAGGGTCTGCAGGGTAACTCACCAGTTTGATCCTCAACTTTTTATTTCAATAAATATAACCTTAACTCATTCAACGATCCGGCTAGTTGGGATAGGAATAGAGGCAAGGATTTAGTACAGAAACATCTCAGCCAAAGTCAGACAAATGCTTTGATAAACTGCAACCAATGACTTATCCTGGGGGTGTTACTTTCCAGTTACAAGTATTTTAGTTTTGATAGTCTAGAAACGGTGTGCACATACACAATCATTTTTCAGAAAAGAACATGTGTTTCTTTAGGAATATAATTTAAGGCTGTATTATGAGAATGCTTTTTGTAGACCTACTAGTCCAGGGCAGTAGATTTAAGCAATTTTTGCTTAGTCACTCCTCTTTTTAGAAACTTTACTAGTTAATAAACAGTGCTTAGCCTTGTTCCCTCAATAGTCACCATTCTCTGACTCAAAACCAGATGCAATGAAAGCACTGCCCTCTCCTTCCTCTCAGTGCTTAGAAAGGTTTATAGATCTCTAGCCTCCCACAACTCAGCAGAAAACTGCTCACACTTGACAGTCTCCCGAAATCAGCCTTGTTTCCAGCCTCACTAAAACTGTCAGCCACACAAGGTCAGGAAATGAGGAGAGCTGGTGTCACCTGAATCATGTCTACCTCAGTTTAGGCCTCCCTCCAAAGCTCTGTGTCCCAGAGAAAGTTGGAATACCTCAAAGTAAGTCTTTCAAGACTTTTAAAACTGTCATAAAGCAGCTTCCAGAAACCGCCTGAAGAACTCCAGAGAACTCGGGCCCTTCGGCACTGCAGGCTCCTGGAGGCTCCCTCACCACAGACGGCACACGGTGGCAACGTTCATCTGGGGGCCCATGAACATGGACACCGCTACAGCCGCCTCTAATGGATATTCATTTTAAATAACATGCTACAAGAAGGACAGTGATAATGAATCCTCTTAAGCTATCTAGGCTCCATATGATAGTCATGGCTTTTAAAATCACCATAGAATTCTGTAAGACAGATCAGAAGGAACAGTTTACTTTCTGAATACCTTGATAAGTTCTCATAAAAACAATGTCCAAAGGAGGAAATCAAATTCTATCATGTGCCTTTGAGACAGAAACATTGTTCCTTCTCTGTTTTATTCCATTTCAAAAATCATAAAAGCTTCTTTATATGAGGGAATAGGAGCAAAAGGCTTCTGGGGAACTAGAGTGACTTCCCCCGAAGTTTGGTGAGTAGTTTAGATGACCTCATGAATAGTAATCACAATAGTTCCATGACAGTGATGCAGTCACAATGAAACAGCCACTTGCTTACCACATGTATTTGCACATGAGAAACTATTTAAATTTAGTTAAATTTCATGTCCCTAAGATCAAACGCATACATACATAATCACACTTACACACTCCCAGAGGCGCCATTATCCATGGCAAACCCCATGGTTACGATCATCAGCACCATGTCTTCGTGTCTGCAGGTGACACGGGGACATTCTCTCCATTTCGGCTGGACGTGGTGGCGCTGGGAGCGCTCAGTGGTGCGTTAGACCTTGCGGTTATTGCGCTAACAGCGAATGCACAGAGCAAAGAGCTGCTTCAGCTGGCGTAAATCAGCGCGGCTTGACTAACCTTGGCTCCGAACGGCCTTCTGCAAACAAACGCAGGCTCGTGGCGCCCGAGCTGCCCGTCAGCTGGACGCAGCCCAGCTCCCAGCAGGAGCTATTTGGCTGTGAGGATGCGGTGCCAAGCCGGAGCTTACACAGAGGAGCTTTCTCTCAGCAAGGCCTACTGGGCTGGATTTAGTGCCGTGCTAAGCAAGCTAACACAGAAAACTTCCACCAAACATCTGCTCTGATATGGCCTCCCTGACGTCTGCAAGACTTGGTTCTTAACTTCCCTTTTGCCAGGTCAACTCTACATCAAGTAAAACTCTCCTTCCATTTGAGTCATAGGAGCTTTGCGACCAGTTTCAGCTGCAACAGGATTTCCAAATAAAGTTTTTTTCTTTGGTCAGCCGTAGTACCTCCCTGCGGTAAAACAGACCACTCCACAATATGGCATTCACCCTTTTGTTAATGATAACGTTAAAAAAAAAAAAAATCAATAGCTCAATTAACAATCAGAAATGGAGCTTCCAGGCAACAAGCACCTTGATCAATAACTTATGTTCAGTGAAATTAAAGGCACTTGTTAAGTCAAGTGTTAAAAGCTGCACACACTTAATATGGGAATATCAGTCAAGAACAGTTTGGCAGTTTAACTTGAGAAAATCGGTAAGTACAAAGTTCCCATACTATGTTCCACACCAATGAGCAACTAATGAAGCATAAATATTCTCACAAATTCATTTCTGTAATAAATTTTCAAACCCCTCAATACACAGCAGTAATGCTGAGTTAACATAAACATTCACTCTTCTTATGAGTTACACTCGCACAATATGAATTCAAAGTGAAGGTGGCGAAACTAAATTCAGTGCAAAGGCAGATCCCGGTGGTCTGAACCAACAACAGCACAGCATGGCCTCGCTGCTACCAACGAGAAAATTTCCTACCAGCATAAAGGGACACGAGAAGATTTCTTCCAACAGATTTCTCTGAGGGCAGCAAATAAAACCTCAAATGAAACAGCACATGTTGATTTTATGCAATAGGCAGAAGCAAAGAGTCACATAGAGAAAAGAGACACCAAAATGTTTGTTTGCGTCCTCTGGAAGAGGTATAGACATGAATTACGCTATCAAAATCAACAAGCCTTTACAGACCCAAATCTGACTTAGATATTGCGACTAGATATTGCTACAGTATTTTGTAAGATGGCAGTTAGGGGAAGATTTTCAAAGCATAAAGGACAGCGAGATGCTCAACTCTCAGAGGAAACCTGAGCAAATCAGATGTCTCATTCTCATTTATGCAATCTAAAATCTCCCACTTCGCTTGTATTCATCTGCTCTCAGCAGAGATTTTCTTTGAGAAGAGAACATTTCAAGCAGTGTCAAAACTGACTCCTACATCAAACTTGTGACAAAATTCATCTCATGGTCAATAGCCTTGTTTTTAAAGCTCCACTGGTAAGAGAGATGATTTAGCAGCACACTCCTGCTCGGGGAACAGCCAAATTGAAGGCTACTCTTCTGATTACACCAAACTACTTCTTCATAAAGTAAGGAATATTCACAGGACGGTATATGCTTCTTCAAATTTAAAAGGAAAAAAATGAGGAAGTGACTAGAAACCTCTGCATGCCTCGTTTTCTGTACCAAGGACCCTACCTTACCACAGCGTGCTGTACATCCCACACCCCTTTCCATGTAACACAGGAGTCTTGGGAGGCCTAAGCTGCTTAAGGAATATCAGGAAATATGTGGGGGTGAACTGGTGAGGACGGGGTGGCAGGATGGTTGTATCCAGTTAATGAGCTGCCCCTTCTCTTGCCTCTATTCCACTCGTATCCTGAACGTTGCTGACTGCACTTTGATGGTACCTCATCAACGAAAATCAATCATCTGAGATTACGCAAACTGTATTTCATCTCCATCAAAAATCTTCTTCCTACAGAGTTCCATTAATCTCTTCATCATCGTTTAGCTCAAAAGGAAACTTTGGTTGCAAGGGCTCTCAGGCTCTGCTTTTACATTATAATTAAAGCGATGTAGAGTTCACTTCATGGCTACAAGGAGTGCTTGGTTTCCTCCAGCAAACCTCCTGATGCAAGAAAAGAAGCAAAACCGAACCCAGGCAGGTCTCTTTCCTAATCTACTGGGGGGAACTTTGGACCACAGAGCAACTTGGAGAAGACTGAATGTTGACAAGTCCAGTGGTGAGGTGCAGAAAAACCAGGTGTCAAGGACTGGTCTCACTTTGAGAACTGCCTCTGGGGACTCCCGGGGCAGCCCTGCAGGTTTAACCACAGCAGCGGGACCCGAGACAAAAATCAACTCAACCAGTTCCATACCCAGCATGACAGAGAAGATGAGACCAGGATCACTTCAACAGTCCTTTCCGAGCTTACAACTTCTTGCAAAACTGAGAGAGGGTTTTATAAGCCCTTTACAGCAAATAGCAGAAAACAACTTTGTTATTCATCTACCACCGTGACCAAAGAAGCTAAACCTGTGACCAGCCACAGGCTTGGGTATCAGGATAAGGATAGGGTCTGGCTCTCCTAACTCAGGATTACTGATGCTCATTTACAAACCCTGGTGATTCCTCCCAGCTGCACAGCCCTGGCCAGCAGAAACCTTATTGAGCACTCTTATAAATCTAAGTTTAATAAATAGCACCCATGTTTCTCCCAAGCAATCTGAAGGAATGCAAGCAAGTGAAATTTGGGCAGTATCAAACCTTTCAGTGATCCTTCATGTTTCCCGGTTTTCAAATAGCAGAGAGAAGACAATTGCAAACAGTTTTGAAAACGACAGCTGCTTTTTGGGCTTGTCAACACAAGATGGCATATACTTTACACACTTCTGACAAGCATGATGGATACTAGAAAGCAAGCCAGCCTGTTTGTAGTATTAGCCTAATGCTGCCCCCATGCAAAACAGTTTTTTTGGCACTGGACTATTGGTCTTCTGGTTAGAAAATGGAAAAACAGATTATCCAAATACACATGAAATGCAGGGATGGCTCAGACTCAAGCAGACCCCCTTTCTGGGGGCCTCGCCACTGCTCCTTGCGGCAAAACCCAATCCCTGCAAACACCCCTCCCGGCCAGCCCCTCGTGCCACAGAAACAAATCGGGATGTCAGGGCAGGAAACTGGGACTGGCGCGCCAGGGCCATGAATCCGCTCCCTCCTGGCCAAACGAGCGGTGCCCTAGAGGACCGCGCAGCCGGACGCTGCTCCTCGTCACCCCGCGGGACACCCGGAGCTGCCTGTGCGGGCGGCAGTCGGGCTGGTGCTGAGGGCTTGCGCGGGGCTCCAGGCCAGGCCGCCCATCCAACCGACGGTCGGGGCTACAACACGACTCAGTCCTTTCCAGTTCTCTCTTACGCACTGAAGGTCGCAAACGCGCTTTGGGAAGGAAAGGAGCGCGCCGTGTCCTGCTGCTCCAGCAGGACCGGGGCGCACGGCAAAGGCGCCGGGGCCATGCAGCTCCTTTGCTTCCTGCAGACGATGTTCTGTTTGTTTTAAGCTACTGTTTGGTAACTGATGGTTCACATAGTGACAAAACTGCTTAATAACAGAGCTCCTGAAATATTCAGTGAGGAACGCATGTAGAGTGCAGCTGTCTGCTCTGGTGTGGCTAGTCCAGACTGATAATTTATTTATTGAGAAACAGGAAAGGGAAGAGCAATTTGGATCCTTGGAGGAAAACCAGACTTAGGCCTGAAAACCCTTGAATCACTTTCAGGAAGAAGACTTAGGTGTCTACGTCACATGGGGCAAAGCCCCACGTAGCTCTGGTGTTTCCAAGGTGCCTCTTCAGCTGCTGCCCATGTGAGCAAAGCCAGGATCTGGTTCTAAACCACCTTTTCCATGGCCCAGACTGACCAAGCCTGGCAAACGGAAGCAAACAGCCGGGGTTGCAACTTCTTAAACCAGCACAGCTGCTCCCACAGTGATTGCAGGACAGCGCTCGGCTGAAAAACTGACCCCACGGGCGCACCTTGTGCGAATGGCAAATCTGGGGGGAAATTGCTCATGCCTTATGCAGCTTCCTTGAGCAATGCTGCACCGTTTGGATTCTTCCACTTTCACAAAAACGTGGAAAAAGAAGCCAGGAAACGTCCTTGTACAAGCTCGAGGAAGTCACCTAAAATCATAGAATTCTTAAGGTTGGAGAGGACCTCTAGAGGTCATCTGGTCCAACCATGTTTGCCTGTGAACTGCACCGCAGCGCTGGGCACAAGGCCCCACGAGCGGAACGTGCAGGAGACAGAGCCATCCTGGGATACCTGCTCGCCCAGGACACAACGCAGGACGTGGCCCTCCTAGATGGGAGCATCTCTGGAAGCACGCAAAGCTCAACTAGGTTGTAGCAAACAAGAAATTTTGCTATTGAATTAACTCAGAGAACAGAGTAGATGCTGGCAAAGCAAAAGGAATAACATTTGCCAAGATACTCAAACTGTTGTATAATAATTGGCACATATTTAAATGGAGAGTGGAGCTGGTTGGGAAAACACCTGTTAAAGATCAGAAAACATGAATCAAATGGACTGATTCCCTGCAAGTGAGAGAATTTGTGGGAGCAGCAGAACTTTCCGCAGCTGCAGGGAGGGTTTCCTCCTGCCCGCTCACGGCTCCCGTGTCTGCAGCTTGCGGGCCCTTGCTGTGCAGAACACGTTGGAACCGGGCACCCTACGGGCGACAGGAGGTTGAACTTCCAGGCTCCCGGGGAGCCAGGTGCCCTTGAAGTTAGTGCCTTGGAGACACTATTGATCCAGTCGTCAATCACTAGTCAGGCAGCACGAAGGGCAAGCAAACATCTCAGAGGGGGCTCCCCAGGATTTCTAGTGTCCCAGCCTGATTATTAGACAACAAAGTTTCTCGGGCTCTAAGGCTGTCTGGGTGATGCAGCAAGAGGCTCATGGCAGGGCTGGACCTGAACAAACAAGTATTTAACATTCCCCTGACACTCTGCAAACCATCTCTAGCTGGTGCAATATTCCTGCGGGTCTCTGCATGTCAGCACCAATTCCTTGTCATGCACCGAGCGCGCACGGAGGAGCCACGTGTCCCCACCGAGGCCAGCACACGGATCCGCCGTGTCCCAGCAGCTCGGCCGGACCTCGCGGGGCCGCCTGGGGCTGCCGGCAGCTCCCGCAGGTCTGCTCAGCCCTGCAGATCCTCCTAGGCTGGAAGATTTTATTGCCACGGATCATCCGGTATTAACAGGATCAACTTACCTAACCCAAGCCAATTCCTGGCCGTTCTGGCAACATCTCTGTAATCATCCCAGTGCCTGTTTTCCCAGAATGGTTAAGGTTGGAAGGGACCTCTAGAGATCATCTAGTCCAAGGTTTTCACTCTTACCTCAGTGTATATGTCTTTCAAATACAGTGATAAATAGACAGCTACAGTGACAAAATGAAAATTTTAAACACAAAAGCCTATGTTTGGACAGGACAACGAACAGAAGCATTTTCTTATGTAGCCTCTGCCTGACCCGTGGAAACGCAGGGCTGGCCAAGCACTTGCTGAAGCTGCTGCCTGGCCCAGCTGGGGCAGGGATGAGGGTGCAACGGGGCTGAGCACTGAAGCATTTGCGAGGAAAGAGGCTGTTCCACTCTCTAGTGCTTTTGTGTTTCAACCCATTTCCTCGCTCTCCTCCAATGCGGATGCGGAAATCGCTCCAGCAGGAGCACTTGCAAGCTATTTCAACCATGCATTTCTAGTTATATTTTAGTATCAAAGACACTGAATGTTGTGAATTGTTGTTTATTCTCATACATTTTTTACATGAAGTACAGGCAATTTTCTTGTTTTGAAGAGAGGGACAGAAGAAAAGATCTGAAACGATGAGTGTGCAAGCACGGGAGAGACTGCACACAGAGAAGGGTCCTTGTGGCCCATGGACTCTCCTGCCCAGCAAAGAGATTTTTAATTGAAAAGCAGGCCTTTACACCAAGAATTTTCTGTCACTTTGACAGCATAAAGGGTTCTCATTACCAAGAAAAGGACTCCTGAGAATAAATCCTACAAAGAGGGTCCTACTAATTGATGTAAAGACGTCTGAAAATCTCCAGCTTTACCCTTAGTACAGAAGCTTGATTAAATTAATGTCTCTAAGTACTGAGCTATGTCTTTTCCTCTTACCCCAGTATTCACATCAAAGTGGAGGGGCAAAAATGCATGACAGGCACAGAGACATGGAAGTACAAAAAAATCCTGTGAGTTTTGCATGCCAGAACCTAAATAACAGCACGGAATTTTGATTTACCATGTTGCTGGTCTTTGACGGCAGCGCTGGGGCTGTCGAGTGTAGAAAAAGCCTCTCCCTTCCCCACGCATCCCCAGCTGCAGCCCGGGCGCTTCCCTTGCCACGAGGGAGCTCTGCCCATAGCGATTTCTGTCCTTTTAGCAGTACAACACCCACAGGGGAAAATGACTAACATTTCATGGGAGGCTTTCAGAATAGTGCCCTTTAAATATAATTATAAAAATGACTAGGAAAACCAACAGACACCCTTAACAAGTTTTAGGAAATTGCATTTTCCCCCGTATTGGCCTTGCTTTGTCTGAAACACCACGTGCTGTACGAGGGCTTTTCTTCTCCCCGCTAATTCACTCGTAGCTCAGAATAAATCTCTTCCCTTCAATTAGTTCCAGAACAGAACACACTGATAGAGCAGTTTGTTTGGTGTTCATTAAAACAACAAAAAAAGTTGGATTAAGGGATTCTGTCCTGACTTTTAGAAGAAAACACCTCATTCACAAACGAGCACCCAGCATATCCAAACCTCTTTTCTGCCTCACCTAACCTCCATTAGTTACTGCTCAGTTCTGATATAAATATAGGATGAAGAGAGGATCTGGGAGGTTAAGGTACAGTCACCCCAACCTGCACACAGTCATGAACCTGCAGGAAACACCAATCAGCATGGAAATTCCAACTTAAACAACAAAACGACGAATGTTACTTTGATCTATCCTGCCATGATGTAATTATTGAAGTACAGGCTCTGATTCTCAGCTCAATGAGATTGGCTCAGATCAGTAGGAGCACCATCAGTTTTAAGGGATGGAATGGGTACACCCCGGCACTCTCCAGGATCCCCTGCAGCATCCGTAGGCTGTCCCGGTAGCTCTGTTTCCCTCTGCTCTTCCTCGGCGATGTGTGGGCAAGGCTTTGAGAACCACTTTTCTCAGGGGTCACCAATCACATATCCTCCTTTTTAGGGTGGGAACTGGGGTCAGCGGGGCTGTTGTCCTGAACATAAAGACAGCAAAACATGTGCCCTGCCAAACAAGGCCCCGCAGAGGCCCACGTGGAACTCAAGGGCTGTCCCTTCAGCTCCGGCCTGTGGCCCAGGTTTCTCGGCCCGCCCGTGTCGCTGCGCTCGTCAGCCTCTTTCCAACGCGCCTCAAACACGACACCGAGCCCGTGACTGACAGCCTGTCTCGTCTCACCACCCTCCCCTCCAGGCCTCCTTTCTCCTGCAGCCTCAGCAAGCGCCTGGGACCCTCGTGCAAGGAGATGAGAACTTGAAGACACCTCATGTGGTAGCTCACCTCGACCCCACAGTGCCGTTCAGTGGGCCTGGTGCTATCCCTGTATCCCGGTACCCTGTACCCTCTATCCTTTCCCAGCTATGCCATATACCTACTTTCCTTTCCATACAAAAGGGGGTGTGGATGATGGGGCAGGGGCAACACCTATGCCTGGTTCCCTTTTTTTTTTTTTTTAATAAAGATTCTAAAGGAGAGCTTTGGGATTTTAAAATCACATTTTTTGTTAACTGATTTTTTTTTTCGGGGGGAAGGGGGAGAAAAAAGGAAATATTTCAATCACTTCACCTCTCTCCCCCTAATATGTCTCCAGGTTATTTCTTTGACATAAGAGTTACATCAAAACTTTCCCTGAACCTCTCCAGAGTACTTTACTCTGGAGAGCAACTATCAGATCAAAAAGTACTTCTGCTTATTAGTTCAATCTCCTTCATTAGATTTCCTCTATCATGTGTTTTCCACGCAAACAGTGATAAAAAAATCTGCTAAAATCCACTGACAGCTGCAGCTGTGATAGACTTTTCCTTAATCCGATTAGCTGCCGCCTCCCTGTTCACACCAGTTTCTGTGAGCGCTTACCATATTACACTGCAATCTGCTGATTTCATCTGCACGGCACCAGGCAGCATTCAAAGAGAGTCTGGCCTCGTAATAACAGGCTTTATGAGCCGGGAATCTCTATCACAGATGAGCACAGTGCAAGATGCTGCCTTTCCGAGCCTGAAAACCTGCCCAGTTTGGGCATCCAGTGCCAGGCGGTCAGCGCGTTCCCGTCAGCGGGAATTACGCAGACCGCTCTCTGCTCGGGGTTGTCTTTCCTTCAGCATTTGCATTATGATGCTTAGGGTGTTGAAAGAAAACTCACCTTTTCTCAGGCTCCTGGTTCACGCAGAAAAATAGAGATTGTCTCTCCAGTTGGGAGGAAGATAAAGGGGAAGATAAAGAACACACAAAGCTTTCTCCTCTGCTTGAGCCCCTCAGCTCTGAATTCTTGCATTGCTGCCACCCAAGCAGAAGGTCTATGGACTCCCAATACAAGGCAGGAGCAAGAAAATACTGGTTTGAAATCCCCCATTACTTGCGCTGTGTCAGAGCAATATTTGGGCAGGTGGGGAAGTCTTAAAATAGTTGAAAAGAGGGCTGGAAGGGACCTTGACTCTATATAGACTCCATGACAAGAAAGAAGTCACACACTAAGTTTAGATGGAAATTATAGTTTCAAGAAACTCTTAGGAGAAATTCTAGTTTTCTGATCGTAACAATTCTCTCTTGCCTTAGGCTAAGGATCACAAAAGTGGCCCCAAAAGCCACGTCACAATTTCCGTTCGCTTCCTACAAAACTGTAAGCGATACTATATTCCTTATTACTCAAAAGAGGGAGAAAATGGCAGAGCACCAAACAGAGGAATTTTAGGAAAAGAGATGGGAACTACAATTTCCATCTAAACTTAGATGGAACCTAAGGCATAAGCTCTGCTTGTTTTTCATCCTGCATTTTCCTCTGCCCCACAAACAAGTGGCTGACCCTGAGTAGCACAGAGCAGACATTCTCAGCAGCACATGCAAAGATGTAAAATTAATTTTGCCAGTGATTCTGAGATTACAGTATTTGCCTTGCATCTGATTTGGTAAAAGCAAAAGAAAATTGCTTCACCTTCAGATTCCTCAGTGAAGTACAGTTAAAAACCTAGTGTGTTTTAGAGTTACGAAAACCTTTGACTTTAATAGATAGTGGTTTAGAAATGTTTCAAAAAAATGCCAAAAAGAAAAGCTCCAATGAAAATGTTCTTTGCTACTGAATTATGACACCTGCAATGGTGTCAGGTAGCTGAGTATCCCCATAATGTCTTGGCTGTAGGAATTACCATGGCACTTTGGAGCTGAGCACCCAGGCTGCCTGGCACTACAGCAATACGATGGGGGAGCTGGCTACTTAACATCTCAGCTGCAGAAGAACGATGAGAGGTAGAGCAAGAAGGTCCAGCTGCACCCAGGGGGACATTTAACTTCCACAGTTCCCTCTTCACCTTTTTCTACCTCTTTGAAAGACGACCACAGCTCTGAAGAGGCAATAACCTCTGAATTCAGGGTCAACTATTTTATACGATCAAAACAGGATGGTTTAACAGTGTCAGCATTTCCCTTAATTTCTGCAGATGCAAAATTTCAGCACAACTGATAACAACCATTTTGCTTTCAACAGAAACACAAACTCCAGTAGAAAGTGGCTTTACCAAAGTTTTTCCAGTTAGCTACTGGCTGCCAATTAAAAAAAGAGCAAAGAAGGAAGACAAGGCTGAAGTCTCTTGTCATTATAGAGAATAGTAGTAGGAAAATGTATAATGATGTACAAGTATCACCGGCTAAACATCTTTCAGCTGGTGAGGAATAGTAACCAGATTTAGACTTGAGACTGTCAATTTGGGAAGGATAAACAGATTTAAAACTTCTGTTATGTGATCTATTGATCTTGGAAGGAAGGTCTTCCTTTTAAGTTTGGTTTCACATCAAGACCTGAAAAATCATCAAATCAATTCCAAGTCTACACTGGCGTCACTGTGAAAGTGAAAATTGGAAAAGCAGGTACTTATCCACCGGGGAGCATGAAAAACAAATATACACTAAAATGAAAAGTTGCTCTGACAATGGATTATTTCAAACCCCTTTGTGATATTTTTTAATTCCATAAAACAAATTTTTTATTTGAGATTCTCAGAATAATCCAAACAACTCTTTCACTGTAGCAATGATTATTATCCTATTTAAATAAAAGACCTGTGTTTCTGTAGTAATTATCATACCATATCCCTAATTAATTATTACTCAAAATATCTGTTAAAATTCTTGCCAGCCATTTAGAAACAGGCACAAATTATTCCCTTTGATCAGACTTGCATTGCTAAAGGCACATTAAAAATACAGAGCGAGCCTAGAAAAGCCTTGCGAAATCGTCCGTAAAGCCAGAATTAGACTAACTCCTGCCCCAGCCCTTACTCTGCACATTCGGAATTTGATTGCGTACAAAGGGAACTGCTGGCTGCGGACAAGAGGTCAACCCACACCCCCAGCATTAAGTTGCAGACACCTTAATGCAATCTCCTGCTAATCTGAATACACGGAGCACTGAAATAAGGACAAAAACCGCAAGACTTCTGTAAGCTTCAAATCACATTAGAGTTAAATAGCCAATACTAAATGCACGGATTCTGGAAGGCTGCATAAGACCTCTGAATGTTTAGCACGCTGCCAAGTAGTTAATGAAGAGAAAAATCTGGCCAGAAAAAGCGATGCTAAGCCCTCAGTCTTACAAAAAACTCTGTGGATCTTTAATGTTCATGAACAGAATCTCATTTTTTTTAATGATTCCTGTGAAAGGCCCATGACAGTGAAGATAGGCTCTTTCACAATTCAAATTTGTGAAGCTCCGGAATTCGGTCTTCAAATCTCTGATGCTTTTCTCACCAGCCTCCCTGGAGTTACAGCTTTTATGCCAAAGTCCTAATTTCTAGTAAAAATATGAGGATGCTCTCTGCACGTTTTCATTAGAGCTTTGAAACCAGTTTCAAAAGGCACTAATAAGCCTGATGCAATGGGCACTGTTGGGTAAGAGTTCACTATCATCAACTCATCACCAACACATCTTTCCATGCAATTATTTTGCTGTTTCCAGATAGCAAAGAATAAGATCCTAAATGTTCTCCACTACTTTTAAGTGAGCACGAGTAGACCAAATTCAAATATAAGAGCTGCTGGGGACACAGTTATGCCAGTGAGGAATTGTGTCTACCTGGGTCAGGCTCGTTTCAGCTCAGAACTCAGAGAGAAAGCTCCAGCAGCAGCAATGCTTTCCTGTCTCTGAATATCATGGCTCATGCAGACACCCAACAAAATGTACTTTAAACCATGTACAAGGCTAGTCATAGGGAAAAATTCTATACATATATTTTTTCAATTGCTACAGGTCCTCCCAAATATCCTCTCAGTCTCTTGCAGAACCAGAGGTTAGACAACACTTACCTAAAAAACACAACAAGGTCAGAACATATCTATAGGTCACCTGGAGGTTCTGCTTAATTAGGTAGATTTTCCAGAATTTAAGGCTAGCTCCACATGTGTACTCTGTAACATCTCTGCAATGGTCAGGTCGCTAGTTTAACCCAAGGAAGGACACCCATGACATGTGAAGGCAAAAACTATCTGCTAAAAATGGTCACTGACAACCTGAGTGGTTGAGAACCCGAACCGCTAAGTATGAATTTTAAAGGGAAGATTTTCTTCTGGCAACAGTTTCATTTCAACAGTGTTGTCAGGCGATTTCTTTCATTATAGTCATGCACACGAATCAGCGTAGAAACATATAGCACTGCTCTAAAAAATAGCTTTTTTAAAAAGGCTCCTCAAATCAAGCACCGGTTGAGGGGCTTTTCCCCCTGACATGTATGTGTGATACTGATGGGAGTTTTGCATACTTTGAGAAAGGAATAAAAAGTAATTCCCATATGCTGCATTTGCTGCAGGGAATTGGTTAGATTCACTGATGCTAAATTAGGCCATTGTGTATACATTTCAAAAACAGAGTCAGACCATAATATCTCTTACATATTATTACTTGAACATTCATCCCTCAGATTGTCTCTTTGCTGATACTAACGCCTGAATGTTGCTCATCATAGAGTGCCTGATAATAAAGCAGTGATTGACAAACTTATTACTTTGGCTTTAAAAATAAGTTCTCCCAATTCAAAAGATTCCTCTCCAGTCTGCCGAGATGTGGATTGTTCTTCATAGCAGAAGGCTGTAACTGGAAAAAAATATACACGGAGGAAAAAATACACTTCATTTGTATTTAAGTTGCCTAAATAACTAGATTCGTGGCTCTCACTTGAAGGATCTAAGGCAGCTCGGAGAGGGTGAATTTGAAACATTTAGACTAAACTTCAGCAACTTCTCCTCTCAAACCCAGGCTGGACTCTGTGTTTCCCATTAAAATGATGGAGTAAAAAATCTCCAAAGTCTCTTCTTCACCTCGTATTTTCTTTTAATCCTGGACCAAGTCAAAAATCCCCCTGTGAGCCCTGTGCTACTCCCATTCGTATCTGGCCACTTTATCCATCAGATGGAAATCCTCAATCACCAACCTCACACCACTACCCAAAGTGGCTGCTTTCTTTTCTAGTCGACCTTTAAAACTGTTGAAGCTCCTTTTTAAGTCGGGGTCATCTCATCTCATTTCTTCCCTTGCCCTTTCCTCTCCCGCACATGCAAGTTTAAAGGCATGTTAAAGATATAGAGCTGTCCCACCCTCTTGAACCCACCTGTCTTTAAATATATAACAAAACATTTGCTCTTTGTCACCCATTACCATTCCCAACCTATTTGCCCACTAAAATCCCTCTGTCCCTTTGTTCTCAATTCCAGATGCTGGTTCACATGCAGGTGCCCAGATGTGAGATAACCAAACCCTACGCCACCTTCCTGCCTCTTTGCTCAGGATTTTGGTCTGTGCCTTTGGAGCACTGCGTAGCCACATGCACCAAACTAAAAAGGACCTCACATGTCCTCAGGCTGCACGAGTGCAAAAGCTACTCCTGGCACAGCAAGGGATGACACCAGAGCAGTGCTGTTCAGGAGCCCAAAATTGCAATTCCATCTAGGCTAGCAATAGAGTCCTGATTTTATTCATTGGAAGTCAGGCTACTAACATGCTACAAAGGAGCTTTTAGTCACTACAGACTGTGGTTTAAGCTGGATTTCTGACAATTTAACTACCACTGGATTGACCATGGGAAAAGATTTTATCTTCAGAGTGAAATTCAGCCCAGATGAGTACTTGTCTTTGACATAAGTCAAACAAAAAAATTACATCTTTCTGAAAGAAGGAGATCTTGTTTTCCATCTGAGGCAGAAAGGGACAACAGCAGTGTTTATTCCTGAATCTTCCCCAAGCTCTGACTTTGCTTTAGGGAGTTATTTATGGTAAGAAAAAATCCCCCACCCTCTCGGACCTGAGGCACATAATCGAGAGATTTCCAGATAGTTCCACGACATTTGAAATAAATGGAAAAATATGCATATTGATTTTCTGTTTGGGCAGCATTAAGATTTATTTACTCTTGATGTTATGGTGACCTCTAGCTTGTCTCGGTCAATATGTACCTCTGGGGTTGATAAACCTTGATATCTACCTCCATGAGAGTCAATTTTCACTTTATAATATAGAGGCCACCCCATGGGACAAACTTAATACTGTCCAAGAGCTCGACTCACCCGCCCCTTTCCTGTTTTCTTAATGTAAAAAAGGCCTGAGTCTGTGAGTGGTTGGCAAAAAACAAAGAAATTCGAGTGCATCCTAAGGTGCTCTAAGGCATGCGCAAAATGTGCCATTAACCCTCACTGTAAAGGACACCAGATGAAGTGATCAGCTAGGTATGAGTATTAGAGATTTTTCACAGTACAAGTGGTTACAACGAGTGATTGTAACCACTAATGAGTGGTTACCAGCTCGTTCTTGTGCAGGAAGAAAAATTCTACCTCCAACATGTCCATTTTCATCTGTCTGCTTCTCTCCAGGGCTGCTCTCCCCAAAGGGCACCACAGGATGGGATGCTGCTTTCCAGGCGTTAATGTTAACTTCTGCCTGATCGTGAAGCTCTCGATAACTTTCTGAATGAACTGTGTTGATCAGTGCATGCTAGGGAGAGCCTAGAGAGAGCTGTGGTCCAGAGTAAAATATGACACAAACTTTCATGTGGTATTTTCATGTGGTATTACCTGCCACATCGCTAATGACATCCCTCCTACGTTAAAATAACTGCATATAAGAGAGGCATAGGAGACTAAAGCTCAAGGCTTTATACTGACACAGGGTGCGAATATTTGCAAATTATGACAATTTTTGCAGGTAAAGAGAAATCATTTCCTGGCCAGTTCCACTTCTTTTTTTTTGGCACAAGAATACAGGAGCCTGAAGAAACACTTGTACGGTTATGTTTTGTGATGTGTATTTCGGAGCACAAGCTGTGACATTAATCTAATGTATGTCTCTCTGCATTAACTTATCCGCAAATTCTCCCTGAAACATTGCTTCTCCAAAGCGAGCGCTGGAGGTTGGAATGCACCTAAAACGTCTGCTTGGGATTTATTTCTGCTCCTATGCCTGGCTGGGCAGAAGTCTAAACATTTACACTGTTTGCCACGTAATAAGTGTTACCGTATTGAGAAACATCCCCAGGCTCTACAGCCCAAATTTCTTCTAGAAAGTTGAGGCATTCCTAAAAAAGCCTATACCTATAACAAAGTAGCACAGATTTGAAGTGTTGAATGTACATAATAGTGGCAAAAGCATCAGAAAATATGTAATTAGACACTGTTTTCTTCATGCTTTTGCAATAAAGGATTTGTAGGTGCCTAGAGGTCCATCCCCTAAGCAGCATCTTGGCCAGAATGGGAAAAACAGGAATCTGCACCAACATCCTGCAAAAAGCCCACACGTTCAGCTCTACCCATGGCTATCCTTCAACTGAGGTAATTAGCATGGAAAATACTGACCACAAAGCCTTTAGACAAGTCATCCACGTCTTTGGACAGCGTTTAGCTCAAAGACGGGCTCTCCAGAGGCAGATGTTTCCAGGAAGCATTCCTGGAGCCGGCAGATTCAAGCACGGAGCACATGGAAACTCTCCCCGACCCAACCAATTTCTCCAGGGACTCCTGCTGCCTTCCCAGACATTTGCACTTATAGAAGCTATTTGGTAGGAAAAAATCGATGAGCAGAGGCTCTCTGATAATATGATCATGGTCAGGGAAGGGGCAGGGGAGCGTCGCTGGGGGAAGTGACTGTCACCAGGAGCAGCCGCCCGTCGCTCCCCGCTGGGGGAGAGCTGGCCCGAGGAAGAGCCGCTAAGTGGCTGGAGCAGGATGGATGGGCCACTGCAAAGAAACATTTTTCTTTAACTATTGCTGCTTAGAAAACTGGAACCCAATTTTGCTTTAGCTCATTGCAGTTAAAAGGAACACACAGAGGACTTCGAGAAGAGAATTCTTTGCTCCCCAGTTTCAGAAACCATCTCAGTCTAATAAATATGTTGGCACAGAACCACAGCAAGAAGAAGAAAATCCAATTAAAAGCTAATCAGGATTTATTTGTTATTTAATGTGTCCTGAAACCAGCCTGCAGAGGCATAGATGAGGGAGTCCACCTTTAGGAAGGTTTAATATGGGACTAACCTGTGGCCTGCAGAGGCTGCGGGTGCCACATGCGCACGGTAGAAATGGCAGCAAGAGGAGAGCTTCTGTTTGCATCTCCTGGACGAGTAACACAGCCCAGCTTAACCCCTGCACACTCTTGAGGAGCTTCTCCACCACATAATAAAAGAAAGCAGCTCTCATTAACAACCAAACAAACTAACAAGTCTCCAAACCTCCTTAGGAATAAATTTGACAGGAAAATACCGAAGTTCTATTTAGAGTTGTGCCCAGTACAGCATGCTCAGTTAATGCTGGCATCATCTCTGCTGCTGAATTATAAACCTCTCAGAAACCGAGGCTATAATTACAGCGGGGTGACACTTGAACTTTCCCTAGCAAAACATTTCACAGGAGATAATTTCTGCATGAGATTTCATGGCACATTGTAAAGCTTTGAACTTCTTCCATCAGCTTGGAAATTTGGGATCATCCTTTGCCAAAACTTAAATGAATTGCTATTGGTAAGTAATGATAAAAATGAATTATATTCATTTTCGACAGTAGAATCGGGGAGATGGTTCACTCTGTATTCTTGGTACTGAAGTAAAGGCTGGAGAAGAGTTGCCAACAGTGTCGAATGCAGGGTTTGCTCAATGAGTGGTAGCTGCTGGCATAGAGGACAGGGCACCTCATGTCCTCCTTTGCTTCAATCACAGCTGTGCATTAGTGATGACTGGACCTCCGAACCACCTGGAGATGGTGCAGCTGAGCACTTGTAAGCTTGGATGGTCATCTGGAGCTCATCTAAACGCCTCCTAGCAGCCAAAGTCAGATGGGAGTTTCACAAGAACATTTTTTCTCCTGAGATTTCGGGTTCTTCCCTTTCCTGATTAGGTACCGCAGGCACTCGCCAACGGTGGAGCTCAAGAGCCCGTCTCCTGTCATGGTCCAGGCAGAACATGAACCACACCGTTATTTCATCACATTCCAGAGGGCCCTATTGAATATGACATTAGCACCCAGGCAAGGTTTTCTTAAAAAGAAACAAATCCATTCACAGAAATAGACAGGAAAATCCACAACTACAGGCAGTTTTGTCCTTCCCCCTAATATTTTCTTCCCCAATTACACCATGAAATTAAGAAAAGGCGAGTTTAGATTGGGTACAGGAAACGGCTGCTAAGATTTAGAGCTATTAGGCTGAAAAATAGGGGAGAATAAAAGCTCGGTTATTTGGGTCAGCTAAAATTAGACAAAACAAATCACCAGAAAATCGAATATGGAGAACAATTCTGAACCAGCTGTAGGGCTAACGAGCTGCCCGGACGTAGGGCTCCGTTGCCAGCACCTTGGACCCCCTCGCAAAACAAGCTGGCAGGGTCAGGGGGAGCTTGAAAAGCAGATACCTCCTGAAACCTGTTTGCCCTTCCTGTAGCATGAGCAGGTCTCCTGATAGGCACAGCATTCCCGAAGGGAAGATGGGGCTCCGGATGCTCTCAGCATCCTGGACTTTCTGCTACCAAGGGGATCTTGGTGGCTGCTCTGACCCATGCGGTCTCCCTTGTAAAAGTCAGCCCAAGCTGGAACTTCCTTCTGGTAAATGTAGCACTCAGATGCTTTCCTTGAAACACTTCTAATGTGTTTTAGGGTCATCTAATATATTTAGAAATTAACTACCTTGCAGTACTTCCCTTCCATTCTTATTGGCTTTGTTGTGGGTTGGGTTTTTTGAGGAAATACATTAATTAACAGATACTGCCACAGGCAGAATTTTTGCTCAACAGCTGTTCTTTCACTATAAGGACAGCAGCAGAATACATTACAGATGATAGAAAATAGATCACTCACTATAAGTTGAATTTAGATAACAGGGACCAAAAAGATGTTTCAAGAACGATCAACCCCAGATACTCATTTTGTGAAAGTTCTTTTCCCTCTACCGTGTTTTTTTTCACTCTGAAATGTAAAATGTAGCTCAAAATGTCCCATGTGACATGTCAACTTCATTTACCCGTTGCATTTCTAATATGTTTTCTCCATACTCTTCTATCCCATCACAGCAATTGCTGTATGCCACAGCATGCTATCATGTTTTATGCAGAATTTCACAGTGAATTCAATGGTGACTAATGCCTAAAAAGAGCTGCCACAACATGGCTCTACCTTCTATTATAAAAGCACAGAGCTCTAGCCCTTAAAGAGGAGTAGTTCTCTAATTTCAGTCACTCATTTGCTTGTGCAGAAGGTAGGTCCACAACAAAATCCCAATTCCAGGCACCAATCAAACATTCAGACCCAGATCTGAATGAAGATCTAAGATTTATGCCATCTACTTATGTTTAAACTGTTCAGAAATAATCATTTCCATTCAGCCTTATATCCACATTCAGAGACCCTGGACATAAACTGCAGCAACAGTTTGTGTAGCAGAAGTTCATTTAGGAAAGTTCACAATACGAAACAGTGTCTCTAGTATTTTGGATGACAAATTTTACTTCGGTGTGAAAAGTTTCATTACTCTTCTATGGAAAAGCAGAAGCTGACAATCTGCTGCTCATAATTTAGCTGCTGCTTATGTCTACATTCAGCTGAAAACTGAGCAATTGTAATTTAAATTCCACTGACATTACTCACCCTATATAACATGCTGTGAACACAATCCCAGTTTATGAAAATATTGAAGTTATTAGGAGAACAAGCATGTCTAAAATTTGTTAATCACGTCAGCCATGGTCTGCAGCAGAGCTCTGCAGAGCCAGGAGGAGTCAGGAATTGGGACCTGGCTGCATTATCAGCTTCACAAATGGTGCGTGTGTTGGGAAAACCTTTTAGAAGGGGGTGGAGGTGGCAACGTCTTTTCCTTCACTGACTGGATGGAGGACAAACACTGAGCTCAGCCTGGGATGAGTCAGACTCCGGGCTTCCAAACAGAAATCTGTGCAATTGTATGCACCTTGGAATCTATCTCCTAGTGCAAGAAAATATGGTTTCAATTGTACAAGTATTTTTAATTCTTATGGCACAGAATTGTTGCTTCAGACAATGAATGTCAATCACCATTGCGGCATTGTCTCGTTTTTTAATCTCATTTAGTAATATGAATAAAGCTTTAACAAAAACGCAACTATTTTTACTTTTATTTTGCATGCACCATTATTTAAATAATGTCTCAAATCTTGGTCCTACATGAAGTCAAACATAATCTCAAAAGATACATAAGCAATCACTCCCCATACTTAACTGAGCACTGATGCTGTGCTTTTCTATATGGAATTTTGGCCTGAGTGTCAGGTGGGGTTTCGGCCTCTTTTTCTCCTTCCCTTCAACAATTTGTTCTGACAAAACAGAAACAAGACCTCTCCAAGAAGTCAAGAGCACATTAAATTCTCCATTTTGTTTCTCCTGTCTTGTTTTTTTTTGGGGGTGGGGGGAGAGCTAAATTTATGGACTACTCATACATTTTACTGCTTTCAAATTTGAGATGCAGCAGTTCTGCATAGTAAATAACAGCTCTCCAAACCATTCTCTTGGCTGGCTGACAGATTTTATGGCTGGTTTGAATATCACCTTTGGGTAATGAATCCATGAGGTCAGGAAAGGGCTGGGCCTCTGGACAGAGAGGGAAGGTCGTGACTGTTATGCTTAACTAGTTAAAAGAAGGCCCTTTCTGTACTTCAAAAAAAAGTGGAATTAGATTAAGGAGATAGAGCTGCACCTGGAGATGCTGCAGAAAGACATCCAGGAGTAAATCATAAAAGAATGAGTTAGAATATTATTCTAAGAGAAAAAAAAAAATCTTATCAGACAGAAGACTGGAAAAGGCAGCATGAGCACAGGGATCCACTTATAATTTTGGCTACAACGTACCTGCTCCCTGTATTCACCAAAAAGTGAATTTATGGACATTTTCACATACAGCAAGATCAGAAACAAAGAATTTACCACACTGTGAAACGTAATGACCTGTTTGACAGCTGCTTTTTCGAGTGGTTCAGAACGTCCCCCTAATACTGAGCAGCACACGGGATGTGTTGCGGGCGCTCACGGACACGTATAGACATACACAGGTGACTCATGGTGCCTTGTTGTTGCTTAATTGCATTTGTACCTGCTGTCTCCCCAGGTGAAATCAAAGACTGAGCTCCCACCGAGCCTGGTGGGAGCAGGATCAGCCTGTCACATCCGTAATGAAAAATTAACAACCTAATTTGACGGAGTGGCGCATATCCGAAGCTTTGCTGAGCTGAAAGCAACACTTCCAGCTAGAGACATGGCTTATCTACTGCTAAATCCACTGCCTCCTCTTACCGCTAAAATGAGATCTCTCTCTCCCATCTGTAATATATCACCTACAAAGTCCCCAATCCAATGAAACACCCTTTGAACTGCAAGTTTTAGACTGATGCTTTGCTTGAGATAATACAAAGCTTTCCATTCCCATCAGTAGGAACTCATGCCCTGTCAACACAAAACTGATTGTTAATAGACGCAAATAATTTATCAGGGAGAAAAGGCAACTAACGGAATGGTTAAGATACTAATGTTCCCCAAAACAACAAAAAAAAGCCAACTATAGCTTCCCAGAATCTGCTGCATTCCCTTCTATGGCAAAGAAAATTCCTCTGAGAGTTTGAAAAGAGGCAGTTTTTATCCAAATTGCTAGAGAAGAACTAAACTTACACAGTCGGTTATATTTTCCTTGCATCCGAAAGCTCAGCAATGCATTCAGAGATGACAAAAGGCCCCAATCTTTTCTCAGAAATTTTACAGCTTTATGATCATGTCAGTCACGAAACTGTCTTATCTATCTCTAATTAATATTACACAACCAAAATCGATATAATCATGACCTTAACGTTTTACTTTTTTAATCTCTTCCCCTTCAACATTTTTGCTTTGCTACCTTAAACAGTCTCGCAGGATCAGATTAGAACACGCAGTGAAAAAAGAGGAAAATTAAGTTCCATATTGATGTTTACGCAACATACCCTTAGATCCCGGAATTTGTATACGCGTGCACAAGGATACATGCTCGCCTATGCTCAAATCCCTCACATAGCCTGCTTCCAGGGGATCCTTCCCACTTCTCCAAACTCAGTGGATGAATCAGGATGGCACCAGGCCATGCTGCAGGTGGGTGATTGGATCAGCTGCTCAGAGTGGCAGCCAGTTCCCAAACTGCTCAACACGGCCTCCGTGGAGGCCACCCATCCCATGGGCCTCTCCACCTGTGCCTACTTAGCATGGAGGGGCCACATGTGAGAGAGTGCGCTGTAATTCACCATAGGTAGTAAGAGAGCAGCACCTCTGAATTAATAGTGTTTTTTTTCTCTTTCTTGCTTTTTCTTCTTATTTTCAGCAATGACAATCTTAATGATTAAACAATATATATTAACAGATAGCTCAATAGAATCACAGACTGGTTGAGGTTGGATGGACCTCTGGAGATCACCCAGTCCAACCCCCCTGCCCCAGCAGGGACACCCAGAGCACAGGGCGGCAGCCAGGTGGGTTTGGAGATCTCCAGAGAAGGAGCCTCCACAGCCTCTCTGGGCAGCCTGTGCCAGGGCTCTGGCACCCTCACAGGAAAGAAGTTCTTCCTCACATGGAGGTGGAACTGCCTGGGTTTCATTTTTTATCCATTACCCCTTGTCCTGTCACTGGCCACCACCGAGTTTGGCCCCATCCTCCCTACACTCACCCCTCAGGTACTTGAACATGTTGATCAAATCTCCTCTCAGTCTTCTCTTCTCCAGGCTAAACAGGCCCAGCTTGCTTTGTCTTTCCTCATAAGATAGATGCTCCAGTCCCTTAATCACCTTTGTCGCTCAAGAACAATTTCAGAATGAAAATCAACTTTCAATACACCAGCAGCTTTGTAATTATACAGAATAAATGCTGAGGAAATGCAGAGCTGTCAGCAAGGCTAAACCAAACGCCCCGCGGCACCAAGGCTATCCTGGACCCACAGCGTCACTGCAACAACTTCACAGCGAGCCACATTCCTGGGGGGCTTCAGATACTAAATTCAGGCAAGCCACATTGTGAAACAGTGGAGTAAGTATTTGTGAACAGGTTTCTTCACACTACAATGAAATGTCAGCTGAAAACCAAATGTTCAGAAGAGAGCTGAATATCCTAAAAATCTCACAAGTAAATTGACCCATGAAACATGCTGGATTTTAAGAGCAACAATTTGCAAGAGGTCACCGATTGACCAAACCCTTGTCCCGTGCCATTGATCTTGGGCATTCGTAACAGTCAGTGGAAGGAGGCTGGGATTAGGATGCACCATTGCTGGGGTCTCTGCATCTGCTTTTTTGTTTGGCTGTTTAAAACTAAAAACACCACTGAGGCATCAAGTGTTGAGAATTTTGGTGGCAGTATAAATAAAACAAGGTTTGTTCTTTGCAAAGTTGACTTAGTCATGCAGGGATTCAGCCCCCAAAAGTGAAGGGGCAGAGAGATCACTCTTGTTACACCTACACCCCTACAATAAACCAGAGAGAAGATTAGATTTTTATTTTCCTGTTTTCTGTCTCCTGTGTCCATTTAGACTGTAAGTTTTCAAAATAAGTTATTGCTTTTTTTCTGGTAAAATGTCCCACATAAATGTTCGTCTGTTATAATAAACATCTTTTAAATGCTTAAAGTTGAAGATGTATTAAAAAGGTTTAGCTGTAGTAAATGGAATTTCTTAGGTTTCTAAAATTGTGCGGGACACCTTGCGAGAACAGCTTTATCTAGGAGATAAGTCATTTCTACTTTTGATCTTGAGTGAAATCTAGATGTTCCAGGCTTATCATCTCTGCAGGATCCCATGTGTTATTTATAACCTATGGAGGAGCTCAAGTAATATTAAAAACTTAGAACAATTTTCAGGAGGAACCCAGTTTCCACACTATCAAATCTCACTCTTATGCAAGCCCTTTGCAAAATCTCTTTCTGCCTTTCTTTTTTCTTTTTTTTTCTTTTTTTTTTCTGGAGGAGCTAAGATGTTAAAAAAAAGAAAAAAAAAATAAAGACAATAACTGAAGTTTCCAGCTCTACAGCAGTCTTGAAAAGTTAATCCTGTTTCAGCTGATGAAGTGCCAGACAATGATGCCAAATGCACAAAAAGTGAAATGTTAAGGCAGAGCACAATGCAGGGACAGAACTCTCTGATCTCAAATGTACCCACAGTATAAATGTAAGGAAAATAGAGAAAAAATAACCTATATACAGCAAGAAACTCCATGTGCTTCACAACAGGAGGTCCTGACTTGGCAGGATATCAAAAATACAAATAATAGCCATTCTGTGCACTGCCTTAACATAACCTGTGCGCTAGTGTCAACCTTGTCTTACTTCAATAGCTACTAAGAGGATGCACTGAAGGCTGATGGCATTTCCAGGTCCCTTCCTGCACACTTTATTTAACCAGCCTGCTAGTTAAGTTACTGCTCTGCACTGCTATTTGCTGGATTGCAGCCCAAAAGGTCCCACCTCTGCACTGCTTGGCTCAACCACAGGGGCACGGAGCCCTGAGGACGGCCCGAGCAGCAGGTCCTACTTGTAGAGCTGTGGGGGATGTGCTCCTTCCCCAGCTCAGCCTGACTTCCTCACACAGAGCCCTGTTCAGGTGCTAAATACTACATTATCTGATGCTGGTGGCTGCCTCCCTGATTTCTTCCCCTACTCAGACATTAACCATCAGTAACAGCCCTGATGGCTGCATCCTGATGGGGGGATAAGGCTGATTGGGTGTAGACCAGCCAACAGTAATTTCTGAAATGAAAGAATGACTGTAAGTCAATCATCTCCCCCCAAAACACGGGGACAGCCCAGAGCCCATGGAGCTCTCCTTACATGGCAGCGGGCTGCACGCCGGGATCTCCCCTTGAGCTGGAGCCGCTCAAGGAGACTCCTCAGGTTGAGAGATCCTTCCCACTGCGGATTCGCGATAAGTGACTACAGCGCGCTCTCTTTCTGAACTTGTAAACTTTACTTTGTAACTCTGTACAAATCCCTCAGTCATAAACCGTTGAGCGGGTCTGGGACTAGGACTGGATCCAGCTATACCCAGACTCCTCTCAGAAGGAGTCTGGAAAGCAAGGGGATCCAATCTGAACCTTGTGACCCAATGGGAGGGTGTCCTTGGTAATTCTGTGTGTATCTTGAACGTCCATGCAGTAAATAATAAGTGACCTTGCCACAGAATCTCATGAAACCATTATCAATAAATCCTATTATTATTTCTATCCCACGAGTGACGTGCATTGTGCCACTCACACCCACCACCACTCGTTCCATGACAAGGGGTCAACGTTTGTTTTGCTTCTGAGTTCTGTTAAAAATCAGGTCTATGAAGGCTGAGCCACAGAAAGGAGATTTTAAATCTCACTGAGCATAAAAAGAGTTGCCACTTTTCAGGACTGAATCACATGAAACTCAATGTCCAGTAAATATTATTTCTCTAGACAGGCTGCAGGAGTGGGATCTAAGGATTTTACTTCTTAAATCAAGTCAGTAGTTACCCAGAAAAAACAGTATAGCTGCTATTCCTAATTTCACGGATTTAGATTTAAATTATCAAAGTATCTTTCACACTGCCATCCAGAGGATATAAGGGAGGTTAGAAAACAAAATCCCCTTTGCAAAGATGAGTCCTGATTCTCAGCAACTCAGTTCCTGATTCTGGGGTACCAAGTATGTTTTAAAATCATTTTCATGCTCCCAGTGTGTCAGGGCTGTTATGGAAAGCAAAGCAACAAGGAAAAAGGAAATATCTGTAGACTGCAGAGCACCTTCCCTCAATGATTTATGAAAATAAGTAACACTACCCCTGTCCCCCAAATACTAGGATATTTCAATTCCACACAAACACATTATCTCAGAGACTATGTGTTATAGAGCTTCTTAGGAGAAAGGGCCCTTCCAAGGTCTTACCATTTGCTGGCAGGTGCTAGGATGCTGCTGAGGATGCAGTTCTTGTCACCTCCACTCTGTCCGTTACTAAATACCAGTCGCCTAAGGACAAATCTGGAGAGTTTCAGTTTCATTAATGTTATTCAGTGGCTGGCAGAAGTGAAGTTGATAAGAATGGTGCAAGTTTCTGTCCGTGGGTATTAAGGCTTCAAAATCCCTCGTTCCATGTCAGCCACCTCTGTGGCTTGCTGAGGACGGCCCCAGGCAGCCCAGGATGCGCTAAACCCCTGTCAATAACCTGGGTCTTTTCTGGGAGCCTACAGGCAAACAGAGAGGCTGAATTCCCATGGAACATGGCTCGAAGTCTACCGGGAAATTGGTGTAGTCGTATCATTTGTCTGAGGTCACGTTCCAATTAACTGACAAGTCTAAAATTGAAGATATTCTGATTTTGACTCACTTCTGCTTGCACCTCACAGCATCAGCTTGCAACTATTAATATTTAATAAGCAATATGCTTATTCTGAGCAGAGCAAAAATGGGCAGTATTCAGAATTTCTCATGGCTACAGCATATGGCAAAAGTATTAGAACTCATCTTTTTGCTTATGGTTTAAAAATGTATGCTCTCTTCTCAGTACTCAGTATTTCACTTAGCAAAGGACAGCACTTTATAACTATTAAATGCACTGCCTTAGGGATGTGGTAACCCATTGACTTGACAAGTCTTTTAAAAAATGCTATAGTCAAACAGCAAGGCAGGATACATAGGATTTATCTGATAAGCTGAAAAGTCCCTAATGACCTCAAACACTTCAGGCAACACTGAATATAAAAGTAGTTTTGATGAACCTGCAAATCACAGATAAATCAGGAGAGAATTATTGTGTCCAAATATTTTTAAAGGTATATATTTCCATTATGGCTCATTCTTTTTCTCCCTCTACAATTCCCTTGACAGGAAAATCTACGAATTCATTAAGTTAATGGATCACTTTGCCTTCCTCCCTCTTTCTCATGGCTTCAACATGGAAATGGCAGCCTTCACTCCTCCTCTCTTCCTCTGCTTTACAGCACGAGAAGTTTTTGTGGGATTAACTCATTTTGTGAAGGGGCAGACAAAAACGATGCTTTTCCACACGACCATTTCCATGCTAAGCTTGCACTGAAGACAATTTTAGCGATGTGCTATGCCCACGAGTGAGGGGGGAAAAGCTCCAGCCTCTGCTGCAATCGGTGCCTGCCAGTCTGCTATTCCAACAATATTCTGTAATTAATGTTGAGTGAGCAATAAAGAAAGACCCAAGAGAAAGGCAAATCTGCTTGTTTTCTTTTCATTATGGATGACTATGCAAGAGGAAACCAGGAATATTCTGACAGTGCAGCTAAGATCTGGAAACTGTACATCTGTTTCGATCATTTGGATCCCAGCATTCATAAAGATGAGCAGTTTATTATGCTCAGTGCCATTTGTCAATACATCTTGCCCTATTTGTCCCCGCTGAGATTAGAGCTGCTACCGAGCTAACAGCTGGCGCTAGCACTGACAGCCCGGGGCCAATTTATGGAACTCAGCTGGTAAAACACTGACCACATCTGACACAAAAGGATGTCGCTCTCCAAGCCGCCCAATTCGCTGCCCTTCTGCCGCCTCCTTCCCTGCTTTTGGCAGGCGTTTGCCAGCGCTCTGGACTCCAGGAACGCGGGATGCTCCGGCTCTTCCCTAGCCGCCGGCTTCCTGCGCTCGCCCCAGCGTGGCTCCTGGCAGATGGTGTCCGGCCCCTCCGCCGAGCTCTGCGCCCCGGCGGCTCCGCGTGAGCCCGAAACGGCCAGCCGAAAGCACACGCTGAGGTAGAGGAGTTGGCTTCACTGCTGGGGAGGGTGAGAAGGCCAGGGAATAAGCATGTTTTACCATTTTTCCTTCTTCTCTTGAAGAAAAAAAAAGCAAGCTTGAAACTATCAGAAGACTCCGCTCCTCTCCCCACATCAGGTGCATTTTGCAGGGCTAGACCAACTTCACTTTGCAGCCTGCACGTGTCGGGCCCATGCGGAGCAGCAGGGTGCAGAGCCCTTCCCACAGCTGCGACCTCACCAAGCACCGTCGAGGTTCTGCACAGACGCTCCGTGTCCCTCACCAGCACCATTTGCGATACTTGTTGTCCTCGATGTTTCAACCGGAACCCTGTGTGTATAAATCAATCCCATCTCAGGATTAATTCAAGTCTATAACTGCCTAGATCTACTATTTCACTCAGACCAAGATTTTGCCTCATGAAGTAAAACAGAACAATTCCAACAAATTGGACTAGAACCAGGATCTCACCCATGTTATTTTATCAAGGCTACGAGCATCACAACTACTTGTGGAGCAAGTACCTGGTCTAGCATAGTATTACTTCATCCCTCTTTGGGAAGAAGGGCTATTTGTTCTTAAAATAGCACTGTCAGGACAAAGTGAGGACAAAATGAACTATAAAAATGGCTTTGGTTTAAATGGCCTCTGCTCTTTGCAGTCAACAGCATCTCCTTGCAAGGACAGGCCTACCCAGGAAACACTTGGACACAGGAACCTCCAGCTGTCCATGACATACCTGGAATGAGATGGAAAAGTGTCCAGGTTCTGTACGGTGCTTACCAACATGTGCAGCATTCGCTGCTCGTGGAGCGTCTCCAACACATACAGCCATTTTCCATAGTGCTAAATGACACGACTCCACGTACAGCAGTGGAAAACCAGGTTGTTTCTGACAGCACATTCCCGCTAACCAGCTCGCTCGTGGGCAAGCGGAGCGCTCGCAGGCCGAAGACACATAACAACCTGCTCCTTCCCACAGGATCAAGTCCCGATGAGGAATTTCCAGTAGAACCATCCTTGCACCCTTTGGGGAGGGTCTCCCCACTTCCCTGTTCAATAAATAACCCTGTGGAGCTGCAGCAGTACTCAGGAAAGCTTTACAGGTTGACAACCAGCATGAGGGGCAATAGTTATGGATGGAGTTCAGTGGCAGCAGATCTTGCCTGGACAGATAAGAAAACGTTATTTCACTGGGAAATATCTGTATAACTTAGAGTTTTAGGACACACATTTCCCCCAGTGCTAGTTCTAATGCAACTGAATCTATCAAATGTTTCAGAGTATGCACAAGAGAGTTCCCCTCAGAAGAAAACTCAAGTTGTATTTACAAATAAAAGGCAAATAATATTTTGCAGAACTGTGTGGCACATCACTCACATGGCCTGTTTAGTTTCTGCCATTAGCTGAACATTGCATTGCTGAAGAAGGAACGGCTGCTTTGCTCCAAGGAGTACATAACCAATGGGCAGACATCCCTCCCCTCCCAGGGGAGGTAGAGATGATGAAGTTGGGCTCATCTGCTGCACCAGTGATCTGTTCTCTCATCTGATGCCTCTGCTGAATGGCATGTCCAAAAACAGGATAGATTCACTGCTTAGTTTCTTACTAAACGCTTATATACAGATACTGTTGCTGCAACTGATGCTGATGAAACTTCTGAGACTTGTTCAAGCCTTCAGACTTCCAAAAGTGAGCAATCTGATTGCAAAGCTAGTTTGCACATTGCAGAATAAGTAGGGCAGGCTTACTTCGTAGGTGTCTCTGGAAGATCGGTCCAGCAGTGATAATTACTTTAGGTTAATTCTACTGGCAATTACCTTGTAAAGAAAATCCAATTGCTAATTGAAAGATGAAACTGGATACAGGGACCTGCAACCCTGTCTTTCTGAACGCCTTCTACAGCTGGGAAGAAAATAAGGTATTAACCTCTTAGAAAACAAAAGACACCTTCATTAGTGTTCACGCCAATAGTCTCTGCATGACACTCCTGCTGCATCCGAACAAATTGGGCAAAGCTGCTGATACAGAGGGACCAGGCTCTGGCCTGGAAAACAAAACCTCATCTCAAGCCCCACACTTTGGAATTTGGCTACTTCACACCTTTCATTACTGGAAAAGTGATAAAGAAAACACATTTCATAGATGGTTTCTACTCCACTATCTTAGCAGCTTCTCAATAAAAACGCTGACCCTCCTCAGCGCTGCGGCTGACCTGCCCTCCTCGTTTGGCTAACGAGCCCCCAGCGCAAGGTCTGGCCCTGCAAATTCTCAGCGCCCGCAGCTGCACCGCAGGTAGCTGCAAACAGGTAGAGAGCTTTTCACTGCACGTTTCTGAAATTACCATGGCAAACACAGAGCAACATAAGAACTCACACAGCCTAGAAGCCACAGAACCTTTTCCCTCATTAAGGTATTCATACAAGCAGGAAATTGCCCCGGTATCTGCATTTGTGCCCCAGACCACGTTTCTTCTGAAGGACCTGGCAAAGCTCCCACCGCCCGACACGGGATGGGTGGCACTGGCCAGAGGGCCACCAAACAGCCCCATCATTTGCTACCACACGTGCTAAACGAGCCGCTTGAGCCCTGCTTTCCCTAGCACATGCTTAGCAGATCTGCACGTTTGAGACATGACACTGTACATACAACTCTGCCGTTGGGAAGAGAGAACCAACCACTTGTGACAGATGGTAGTCACGCTGCTTAACGTGATCCTGCAAGACACTTAGTTACATACACTTAAGAGACAGTGACGGAAGCAACATATGGACCTAAATGGAATAGAAGAGGCATTAAATCTCAAACTCCAAAGCTCTTCCTTCGAAATGGTCTTGTTTCAGCACAGACATTTACTAAAGGCAGAAACATTGTTTGTACTGAGACTTATAAAAGGATTTGATAATTTAGAAAAGGAAAAAAATACAACAAAAAAAACGGCCTCTGACACATACTTTCAAGATGAAAGTGTACAGCCAGCCTTCATATTTTTCATGCTGCTCTATACGCCTGATATATCTCCTGAGCTATTTTTTAAATGTATCTACATCTTAAGGTCTAAGATCTAACATGAATAATAACTGAAATGATACATAATTAAACATTTTGCACATCAATGTATGATATTGATGTTTTAAATATTTCATGACTAATATGTTCAGTTAGGTTTAAGCCAAGCTACTAAGTTATTTCCCTTTCACCTCCCCTGCCCTACATCTGAGAGCATCAATATAGCTTTCGCCAGAAGTTGAAAAGAAGATCTCAAATCTGCTTACGGGAAGGGTGTTAAATAATTACATCCACGCTAAAATGAGACACATTCAAACAATAAAGGATAAGGGGGGACATCTCTTCCTACCAGAGCCTCGTCCACAAAGGAGCACATCCTTTTGCACATCCCCTTCTGCGCCCAACTTCCAGAGAGCAGGAACGTGAGTGCCAGCAATGGAGCGCTGGTTCTGTATGTCCAGCTCTATGAGCTCCAGGCACCAGCCCCGCAGTCCCTGGGCCTGCACTAGGCCACAGCACACGGGTGTTGGGGCAGTGCCAGCAGTCACTGGGGCCCCTGTGCATTTGGCTTCGCTGCGGGGAGCTCGAGGCATCTCGGGCGCCCACACCAGCGGGTCCAGGAGGGCCCTCGCGCGGCTCCCACCTTGTTGGTGTCCTAGGGTGTTTTTGCACTGGGAGATGTTCTGATTTTCAGTGTGGAGGATGTGGGGTCTGTCCGTGCTGCTGACTCACGTTTGGAGGGGGCTGTTCTGGCTCCCTGCCAGAGGACGCACTTCATGTGAGGAGGAGGGAACAAGTCCAGGGACAGCAAACCCTTCTTTAGGCTGCTTGACATTTTTAGCTCTGCTCAGTGGAACTTTTTAAAGCATCTTCTTCTCGCCTTTTCCCCCCTCTCTTCTCATGCTGCATTTTCCATTATCTTTAAGCTTGTACTGTATCACTGTGAAACGCCTTTTAAGCTCTCATGTTTATTATACTTCAGGGTTTCCAGAGGACTTTTCCTCAGTTCACAGATAAAACGTTTCCCTTGTTTTTTTTCTTTCCCCAGTCTCCTCCTAAAAAAGTGCCAGCCCCATAAATACACACAAGAAATTCTCTTATTAACCTTCACAGTACAGTTAGATGCAGAACACAGATACATCCATTACCTCTACTGCACTAGAGAAGACACTGAAGGCCAAACCTCAGTATCACTTGCACCTCTGCATCACCCTTTGAAAGCAAATAGCATTGGGCAGACCTTTGTGAAGATGAAGTTATACCCTGGAGAGAGCTAAGGAAGCAGTGGAAACCTTGCAGAATGCTAATGCTGTAGTTTTGCAAATGTCTTTATTCAAGACTGGTACTCATACTCGTACTGCTAATCCCTGGCTTTGCAAAGAAGTTCGAAGCAGGCAGGTACCTAATTCCTTTTGACAAGGGGATGCAGGAAGCCAGTCCCCCGGCTTTACGCACCACGCCGCAGTCACAGTCCCCTGAACGCGGAGGGCAGTGCGCGGCACTCGGCGCTAGTTAGGCAGATATGCTTATTCCAAAAGGATTAACTGCTCTGTGATCCCTTGCCAAAGCCAGTATCATACACACCACATACTGTGCTGAGGACGCTGTCAATTGGTGACCATAAATATCTGTTGTAATAAGGGAGATACAGTCAGGTTATACAGCTGGGATAGCGATGGAAGGGCACATTCACTGAAAAAAATCAATTTTAATTAGGAAGACAATTATATTTTCTCCCAAAGGTTGCCAAGGTCTCAAGATTTATCTTTAAGGTGATGGAGAAGTAATCTTTTGCCATTCTATATCTACTGGGTAGCACTGAACTGTGGAAATATTTCAGGTCCAAGGGAAGACCATAAGGTCCCTCAAGGTCTTATAACCCAAGGCAATAAAAATCAGTGGCACATCATTAGCCTGTCCCCTGCAACAGCAGTTTATGATGATATCCTTTGATGCCTCCAAGCAGAGGTTTGTTCAGTTCATTCCCGAGCTCTGCAGCAGTGGTTTGCCCTGCCTCTGCTCCTACTTACAGCTGAGCTTTGTGCAAGTGCATGACTGCAGCTTAGCCACCACCTCTCAGTAAAATAGGGGCAAACTGTAAACACTCCCCAAAACATACGAGCTGTCTTGCCACTGAATTGTTTGGGACTTTTATTAAGGAGTTTATAATTGAGAAAACAAACTGTCCAGGTCCTTCTGGAGCAGTCCTCGTTGCTGCCAAGCTTTTTGGTTTAAATTGGGAAAAGGATGCAGTAGAAATGGGCAGTCGATACTTGCTTTTCGTAGGATTTTGCTGAATAAGGGAAAACACTGCTCACCATGTCTCTCCTGGAAAATAAGCTACCGTATAGCCATATGTTTGTGCATGTGTGTATACATATATGTATATATATGTGTATATATATGTATATATATAACGAGAGAGAGAGCGTGCGTGCCACTATAGGTACATATTCCACCAAAACACTAACTTCCTGATTTCTAGAGGTGCCAATTTAAATGAAACGTCTGTGCTTAGAGCATCACCCGAGAATTCTCCTCCCCTTGTGCAGCCCAGCTGATTGATACAGAAAGGTAAATCAGGACGATACCAAAATACTGCCTCTGGCTTCACAACACATCCTGAAGCCTGATCATAATTATTCAATAGTCAGTTAATAGAAAGGAATTGCTCTTTGTGTTCTTGTGGTATAAACAAAGTATTTTATTAGAATGTTGAATTCTAAAGGTGCATTTGTGAGTGACCAGATTCCAAAGTTTATCAAAACAGAAAAATCATTAAATACTGTTCTTACTTTCCTGAGACACTGTGCTTGCATATTATTTGTTTCAGTAAGTCATCAGCAAACCCCATAGACCTTCCCGACATGATGTCCGAGACAGGGACAGAAAGGTGTAAAAGGAAATTGTGCAGCCAAAACACCCAGGTGACGTCTGGGGAAGCTGGGGGCAAGGCGACTTGTAAAAAGTCAGGTTATCCCATAGTTTACAAGAGCAGGCTTATGAGAGAAAGAGAACAGGGAGAAGAAAAGAAGAAACCTCTTCCCTGTCTCGGGGCAAAACGGGATTTCTGTTCAAATGCCCCCTCCCCAAAATCTTTCTGAGTCTCATGTCCTCCTGATGACGGCACCAACTGTGTAATAAATAGCCCAAATACCCCTTATTCTGTGTTCTGAAAAAATCCCCCTCCCAAATAACTAGGAAAGACATGCTGAGGAGAACATGTGTGCCTGGAGGGAGAGCACTAGGTAGCTGATGAGCCGCGTGCCCCGTTTGCATGGAAGGCACAGGAGGCTACCCCAACGTGCAAGATTATACATGTACTCTTCCTATTCTAACACTATATATGATTGTAGTCTATTTTAATCTTATTTGGGCTTATTGAACGCTATCAGATGTTGCCCCTTGTGTTTCCTCTCAGCGGTTGGTTTCCCCTGTGCACAGCTCCACGACCCCTCGCACGGTTTCCTGGGCGAGATGTCAAGTGCTCCTCACGTCCTCGTGCTTCCTCACGTCCTTCTCTCACCATTTACCTTTGTCAGCTTAATGAGGTGGCCAGGCTCGTCCTTCCTTCTCCCTCTGGACCGCCTGCAAGTAAAACACCCTCCCTGCAGCTAATAAAGTTGTACCAGTTACTTCAGGACCACCCGGTACCACCTCATCCCAGCTGCCTGGTCTGCTGGGGCTGTTGAAGAAATCCAGCCTGCCCATCGATTCATCAGACTGCTTTGGTGAGCCCCACCACTTGTAACAAGACACAAGCATTTGGAAAATTTCAACGTACAACCGGAAAAAGATCTGAGAAACTGTTGCCGATATTCCGTATCTTCCTCTTCTCTCTATAGCGAATTTCTATTAGAGACTTCAAACACACCCTGCTCTGAAAAGACCACATTGATGTCGAGATGTCTTCAGCATATGAAGCAAATACAGAATACATAAGAAAGTGCCACAGCTTTACCACTTTGCATATTCTTGCAGAGGTTTTCTACTTTTGAAGATGTTAAAATTACCCCCAAAACGCTCCAATCTGCAAGAACTTCCAAAGTCATCAACCTGCAATTTTTACATGTTATTTTCTCTCTGAAAAAAATTCTATCACATATTACCATGATGATACTGCTGGGGTCTTGTCTCAAACTGTAGTCAAATCTAAGAAGAATGTTTCTGAGGCTGCAAAATATCCTTGTGGCTTTTTAACAGCACAGCTATTCTGAGCAGTGCAGTGCATAATATTCTAGGTACTTCAACTGCGAAAACTGCAAACACATCCTTGCCAGCTGCCACAGACTTGATCCTGAAACGTACAAATGAGGGGCTTGAAGGAGCGCTGAAAACCCCTAACTTCTGCTAAACACAACTTTAGTGACCCATCACTGGGATCTATGTTTATCCAAAGTAAATGTCTAATCCTGAACAACATTAATGAACCTTCTGCAAGGCTTCCTCATTTCAAACGTAACAGGTCTCAAAACAGGCATAATTCAGCTTCTGAAATAAGTGCATAGTTTGCTAATATTGGTTAGATATATGCAGGGTACTAATATCAGCTGCCTGAGTTTTACCATCACTACCAAGGGAAGCTCGGGACCGACACGGAGACCACCTGGAGTTTGCTGCTGTCTGCCCAGGTGACCCAGGACCAGCCGAACTGCACGCTGCAAACGGGCACGTCCGGGAGCTGCCTTGGCCGAGCGCCAGAGAAGCCTCCACATGAACCACGGGGGCAACTGGAACTTCAGAGGGGTTTTTAGACATTCATTTCAATTGCAAATGAGAAGTGTGTTTATTCTTTTCTCTAAGACCGTGGAACAAGGCTTTACAAATAGTGTTTTACCACTAGAAATGTTGGAAAGCTTTCTGATTAAAAGCAATTGCATTTGGGAATGTTTTTATTATGTGATTTCAGCAAACAAACTTGAGAGTAAAGCTCAATTTAATTTCGGGAAGCAAGGAGAGGGGGTAAGTTTAATGGGAACATATTGCCCCACGCTCGCCCCACGGCAGCCCGCAGACCTTGAGCAAAGGCGACCGCCTGAGAGCAGCAGGGGAGAGAATGAGCAAGACTGAGGGAGGTAACGAATGAGCAGGAGCGGGAGGAGAGCACAGGGGAAGAGGCAGGGAATGGAGAACAGTCACTGTCAGATTTTTCCATGATGAGACAGAGAAATTGAATGCTAGAAGAAGAGGAGGAGGCATGAGGGAGACTGAGCAGATTGTGCATGGGACAGACTCAGAACGTTGAAGATTAAGACACTACCCAACTTTCTCAAACTTGATGGAAAGGGGGTGATGACGAGGGGACTCGGAAAGGCTCCGTCCATCCTTGCTCATCGTTGGCCGTGGGATGAAAGCTCCTCTTTCAAGGCAGGGCTCCCCGTTTTCCACGAACATGACCTCAGTTACCGTGCAGTTGTCCCGCGCTGTACAATCATTTATGAACACAGATAGGATTAACTCCGACCTTGTGCAAACCAGCAACTTCCCTTCTTCCTCTTCTCCTCACCTGAATGACTTACCAGACCCCTTAAACAAATTAAAGAAATAAGTAAAAGTGACTGAAAACATTGCTGGACTATTTAAGCAAGCTGCAGAGAACTTCACTGGATAATTTATTCTTGTGAGAAGCATAATGATTACCCAACAAGTTTGGTTAAGAAGGTGGTTTATCAGGCCACCTTGATATACTAGGGCAAAAAAATACACAGAACACCTACCGATGATGGATTGCAAGATTTATTAATACAGAAAAGGATTGAGATTTACTTTCAAGAGTAGATTAAGGTGCTCCAATGTAGCCAAGACTAGTTCTTTTAAAACAACAGAAACTGAGTTTCCTCTAGATAAGGACTTAATTTTTATTGAAAACCTACCACCTTCAAACTGCTCGAAAGTTGAAGCACTATAAAACTGTCAAATAACACCATTATTAAAAGGTTTATTTGACAAATCTTCCACTGCTGGGATAACTTGTGTGTTTGCCTTCTCTCTCACATGAAATAAAATCATTCACTTATGCAAACTGCTGACAGGGATGGAAACAAATGGGGTTCTCAGCACCAGGTGCAACACGCTCGCCCCTTTCTGCAGCTTCCTGACAGCTCCTTCCCCATAAATCCCAGGGCCCTCCGGCTGCAGGGTCTGCTCCGCTGCCTGCTGCGCAGCGCTCGGGAACGGCTGGGATGGGCTCTGTGGCGCTCGGAAGCAGCTCCTAGTTTTTCAGGGGCAGGTACAAAACACCCGCACAAAAGTACTGAAGGGGAAGAGCAGCAAAGAGTAACAGCCAGCAACCAAAAGGAGGGTTTTTTCATTTTTATAATCAAAAAGCACTAGCAGCCCTGCTAGATGGCCAGAGTTAGCCTTTTATCTGCCACTGGTGACGTGTCGCCAGCACTTGCTGTGAATTCATAGATTTAAGGTCAACAAGGACCTTTACGAGCACCTCAGCTGGCCTCCAGACTGACGTTAACGCGTGTGAACCTCCCGTTCGGCGCGGCCGGGTACCGCTGCCGATGGAGGAGCGCCCGGCCACCCACCTCCCCATCAACAGGTATTGCTACAAGTGGGCAGCAAGCAATTAAGAGGGTTTATCAGCTTCAAGCGACTTGAAAATACATCCAAACTTCAGAAATCTCTGCCTCTGGGAATGGATGGGAGCTTTTCTTGTTGCTCCCCTTTTTAAATAAAGCCCTTAAAAATAATAAGAAGAAAACAACTATGACTAAAGGACAGAGGGGGATAGAGGCTGAATCCTGCCTAGCAAAGTCAGGTTTGAAGGCCAGCTGAGCAGCTGCAAGAGCACGAGGGCCCCTAACGCAGGGCTGTAATGAATTCTGTCACTCAGAGCAGAAAGACCTGCGCGCAGTTAACGTTCCCTGAATATTTTCTCCATCTATTTTTAACTGTGAAGTCTAGACCACTCCTCGGAGATGTGGAAAACCTCCTGCCTATCAAAAAGCATTACTGAGCACAAGCAATAAAACAGCAGCAACAATAAAATTACATTTCCAGGACCCTGAGATAAACTAACAGCATCTCACAAGCCTTTACCCGGCTCTCCTGCTCCATCGCTTGCACGTGCATTGCTCTTGTCTAAGATCCTTCATCTTTAGGATTTATAATTGTTTATTCCATTGCCAGATGACACCTCTCATTTGCTGTTCATCTTTTGCCTGTTCTGGGCTCTTTAGAGCCTGCTGTCCTTTCTCACCAAGCAGAACTACCTCCTCCTGCTGCCCCTATTCCCTTGCCATGCTCTCTCCTGGAGAACATGGGCAGCCCCTGACATCTCCCTTCTTTACTGTCACTTCCCCATAGTTTCAGCTTTCATTGCAAGCTTCAAGAGACTTATTAGCCTTCCTATAAGCCAGGCAGCCTTGTCTGCAAAGCACCAAGCGCGGCGACACCGACCCAGCCGGTAACTCAGACCCTGGTGTGCTCAGGGTGCCTTTATTTTGTGCCTTTGGATCTGGGCTCTTGGCATACACGTGTGCAAGGAAGGGAGGAAAATACATTCCAACATTAAACTCATTTATTCTAACTGACCTTTTCCCCCTGCAAAACCTCAGATGGAAATAAACAACAGAGATGGAGAAAAACAACATAAAAGGGGGGAGAAAAAGGTACCACAAGTGCAATAGGACTCTCTTTGCAGAAATTCTTACTGCAGCAGCTGAATATTTCATACTCCCATTTATTCCAGGCTCACGAGCCCCTAAGTGCTGGCGTCTCTGCTGACTTGAACGGAGCTCACGGGGGGCTCGTGCTCTCCCCGTTCTTGCACGCGCCCCCGAGAGCTGCCAGGAAACGTCCCCAGCCCTGCGATGGAACCGGAGGGACCTGGGCAGGCCCTGCAGCGGCTGCTCCTCGTCCAGCGGAGCTTGCGCAGCCTGGAGGCTTCCTTGGTGTAATTTGCATGGAATCAGGGTTGTTAAAAATCAGGCACAGCAGCAGCAGCCCAGATGCTACCAAGAAGTCCTAATTCCGTTTGAAAAGTTTGCCTCACAAGCGGCGTCCACCCCGGTGCCCCTAAAGCAGCAGAGCGGATGCGGTTCCGCACGTGCTGAGCGGCGCGGACCAGCCCAATCCGCACGGGAAAGCCAGCGGAGCGCCGGCGGTCAGCACGGCATCCGCCCGCTCCGGAGGACACAGCCCGCCCCTGTTGTGACCCGGGAGCCCGAGGCGCTCTGGCGACGCAGGGAGCACCGTGGTGCTCCGTGAGAGCGCCCGGCAGCGAGCCAGGCAAGGGAAACTGCTCCTGCTGCACAGGGATCTTCTCTTGTGAAATACCCTTACCATCAGAGTTGGAACACTGAATTTGTATTTGTACAGTCTTAGGATCAGAGACAGCCCTGGGAATGGCCAAATCTCTACATTTCACTTTTTTTTTTTTTTTGCGTCATTAAGAAGACACCAAAAATGTTGCATCTTTTTCCCTAAATCCCAGCCTTCTTCACAAGGCGGGATTTTATTCCAGCTTTTTTCCTTGCCTGTGTCATACAGGCATCTTTTCCCTAACACCTGAGTAACGAAGCAACTCCACTCCTTCCTAAAATGGCCAACGCTGGTTTGGTTCTCACGTTAACATCAGTGCTGGGAGCTCCGCTGCAGTAAAACGCTCATGGTGTCCCACTTTTTAAGCCCTATTTCATCTACTCGGGCAGGCCGGACTGGTGTGGTCCACGGGGCACTAATGGCCCATCTCCAAGGGGAGCTTCCACTTGGCTTCAGTTCCTGCTCCGGTTCAACACGGAGCAC
>NW_010579609.1:622347-716301 GCF_000705375.1 Tinamus guttatus
CCACAGAACAAAGAAAAGGAACCTGACAGAGATGCTCATCAGGTCAGCAGTGTCGGTGAAGGGAAGGGTTTTACTCAGACATTAATCAGCATATAATTGCTTACGTAGCATGCCTTTCTTCACTATTAATGATTTAACATGATGATTTACCAAGGCACTGAGAGAAAGTCTAGATGGAGGAAGAAAAAGTACAGATATATAGCCTGTAGTATTCCCTGCCAGAAAATGAATCTGCCCATGCAGGAGTGTCAATCTGATAATGAAAGATAAAATGTACGGCGAGCCCAAGAGGGTACTTTACATATTGCTGTGAATAATGCTGCTGCTCTCCCTGCCCATTAGGTTGGAGGAGCTTCTTGCAGACCTAGACAGAAAAATGTGGTGGCTCTGGTTCATTCACAGAAATTGTTATTCAATCACAAGGCCATTTCCGATGAGCAATTTCTTATCTAGACCTGTTCTGGTGAACAAAGTGAAATCGAATCAAATGCTAGGTGAAAATAAAAATCTGCAATATGCTGACAAGGTTTACTCTGCTAATATTAACATCAGAGCCTGGGTTATTTCCCATCCTAGCAACTGCTCTGTTACTAGTTCAGAACAAAAACTGAGGTTAGCTTAAACTTACCAGACCTGATGAAAGAGATTTCCCTTCTGAATAGGATATTTTGACCTGCTCGGAGACCATGTAAACTCAGAACAGTAGTTTTCAAGCAGTGGTCTCTTAGGTATCTGAGGATTATTTCTAAGCGATCCATAAAAGGAAACAAAGAAAGTCAAACCTACTTCCACTAGGTTTAAATTTCCTTACAAGAGTTTAGATCTCTGCAGGCAAAGTTTTTATGAAGAATATACCAAAAGTGTTTGAAAAACCTTGATCTAGGAAAACACAGTTTACAGAACATGCTGTTAAGTCTGTTGGTTACTTAACAGCAGGAAAGAGAGCTTGGCATCCTTTGGGAGCTAGTTCTCTGAACTATCTATTAGCATCCTGAAACACTGTGGAAAGACCTAAAAGATATACCACTTAAAAAAAACAGCTAGGAGAAGAAAAAAATATATTCAAAATTCATGAGTTGGAATAAGACAAAATTCTCACGCTGTGAAAACTGCCCTCACTTGACTGTTAGGACCCTGTTCCAAACAACAGTGGTCAACGGCAGCTCGGATTCCCTGTCACAAGCAGCACGATGCTCCCTGCTCCCCTTCCCAACAAGGAGAGCAGGGGCAGCAGTCACGATGCTGAAAAACTTCCTGGGAGTGATACAGGATTCAGTTGATTTTTAACTGTAAAAGGCAGCGAAGGAGATAATGACCAAAACTGCTCTGCTCCCATAATCCACATCAAACTTCAGTTGCTTTTTGGAGCAGACCACACAAGCAGGATTAGTTTTTTGGTTTTTTTTCTGAACAAAGCCTAAAAAAATCCCCTCCAAAACACAAAAAAAACCTCTCAAATAAACCACTTGCCATCCTAAACCGCCCTCACATTTTGCCTCCAGCATAATCATACAAGCATCTGTGTGCGAGTGTGCTACTGCTTTTTATGAAATTTTAATCTTCAACACTTCACTGAAACAGTAGGTTCCAGAAGTAACTCACTCTCCCCAAGCTCCGCTGTTTGCAAATTGGCCTTCCACACATTTATGGATTAACGGCCACAAAATTCCAAAGCAAATGGGGCAGAATTGTTTATAACAAAGCTGTTGTAACATTCTCCTGTAGGTAGGCACGCGGCACTGTAGGAATTAATGGATCCAAAAATTGTAAGCATGAGGCACTTGGTGTTTCATACCATCTCAATTATCCATGGTCCAGTTTCTAGCCAGTCAAGTGGTACAAATGGCATGTGGGTTATTTTCTCCAAAGCCAATTAGCTTTTCGTTCCTAACAGTGGAGTTATCCTGAGTGCCCTCCATTGTGTTTACTGAATTCAGCACAAATTGGCTGATCAACACGTTCGAGCCGGGGCCCATAGACTTCATGCAGAAGAGCCTGTAAAACCACAACCACAGACAACCCCAGGAATGTCACCCTGATGCCACCCTGTGCCCCTGCTCTGGGTCTCTGGACTAGACGATCTCCAAAGGTCCCTGCCAACCTCAACCCGTCTGTGATTCTGTGGTCTGACACCTTGTGTGGTACCTGGCAGGCCCAGCCCCAGGTCACACGTGCTCTGTGACACAGGCTGAGCCCAGAGGTTCTCTACCGAGAAGGTCTCCAGGATGGAAATCTCAGACCTGTCACCACAGCAACGTGGCCTCGGCCAAACCAAGGGCTGCTCTGTGGCTGGACGGAGCTGAGCTGCTTTCTGCAGAGTGAAAATGAAACACTCAGGGCTTCTTCCTGCACACGTGCTGGACTTACATATTCGAACACAAGTAACACCATCCGAACACGAGAATGTAACTGTTGGACTTCAAAAAGCTGCCTGAACATCAACATTAAATATTACCCCAAGCTCTGCCTGGGGTCACGGTCAACTGCACGTGCTCAGCAGCTCCAAAATCCGCACGGATGGGGTTCCTTAGCCTGGGATTTACCCTACCTAAGAAGCGAGAGCTGCAGCCTGTACAAGTGCTGCCACGGAGCCTTACTGCACTCCCACGGCCAACGCACAGCCCGGGCCAGCTGAAGTCAACGCAACCGGGCTCATGAACACGACGCACGCGAGCAGAGCGAGGTGCCGGGGGTGCCAGCATTTTTGGAGTATTTCGCTCTAAGTAAGAGGTTATAGCACTGAGGACCATCCCCTTCCCTGTCGCCCCCTCTCCCTAAGCTTCTTCAAGTTTGGAAAAGACACAACATGGTGAATTAAAGCATCTGGCCAAGACATGGCCCCCGGCGGCATTTTCCTCTGCAAGACTTTGTCTTTGAGATATGGAGAAAACAGAGAGGGAGAGAAAAACAGCTATAAAACTGCTGACACTTCAGAGATGGTATTTCCAACTTCTGAAATAGTAAAGCTCTTTGCTGCTAATACACTCTTTAGTGGTTAGCATCAGATCCACCTGGGACAATGGACAAAAAAAGAATCACCAGAGCTGCTTCTTATTCCGTTCACACAACCTGCTCCCATTTTAAAAGCAATTTTGTAAATTTCCTTTCCTTTCTCCTTTTATTTAATCAATGGTGATGTAGAATATTAATTTCCAAATTGCATGAATCTTAAGTATTTGAATACCCCTGTGGTCCTAAACCCTCTGCTGCAGCCCTGTGCATTTATCTTTGTTAGCAAGTGACACAGTGCTTAAGGAGTACAGTTAAAGAGTAGAAAGATCACAGCTGCTATCGTATTAATATTTAGAGAGCAGATTTAATAAATACCGTATCTCACTCTCTGTTATTATCTGCATTAGTGCTATCAGGTTTTCGGGGAATTCAGAGGATGGTTTCTTATCCATCAGGTTGTCAGAAGCAGACAAGAGGAAAATCAAATGTTCATTTACTCACATCTGCTGTTCCACAGGGATCCATGTTTAGACCCCTACAGTGTTTATCTGTATAAATGGTTTCTATCTATCATCTAAATCAGAAGAGTTTATGTGTAGAGCAAACAATATCAGATAAATATCCTTATCCGTTAACTCGGTGTAAAAGTATAAACCAAATGTACACAGCACATTGTAATGCCTACCATTACAGAGGTTATAAAATTCTCTTCCCTCCTTCTTCCACTTTTATTTTTGCTTGAGGTTCATAATTTGATTTGCAATCAATTATCACGTGTTCCTTTTCCTCGTGCCTTGTATCTTTACACTGATACAGAGCTGCTGTTTCTCTTGTACCACATGAAGAAGCTGGAAAATCAGGTTTAAAAAGTGTTATAAATAGGTAACGCTGAATATAACATGAAAGAAAAGCAGATGCACCTCTGGAAATGAAATATTCAAACTAAGGATATATTGCATCGTGCTTCGGGGAGCTTGCTGGGGAGGACGGAGGCACCGCGGCAGAAGCAGAGCTCCTTGCTAGCGCTGCTGGTGTTATCCTCCCCTCTTCATCTCACCTTTGCACAGCGGCAGCTTTCCTCCCCTAGGAGGAAAGGACCAGAGAGGCCACGAGCTGCCGCTGCTGGAGCCGGCCGCGGGGCCGGGTGCTCCGCGCGGCAGCGCCAGCCCCACACTCGCTCGCTGTCCTAAGGGCCCCTGTGCTCTTGCTGTGCTCGTGAGGGCAACATCTGACTGTGGTGACATCGATGGCAGGGACAGGTCCTAGGGGTCCTCCTGGTTCTGCACGGCTCCCTCCTCTGGCCCTGCAAATCCTGCCCAGCATCACTGCAAAGCCCAGCTCTGCCAGCAAAGTGAATTCTGCTCACCCTCTGCCAGCTCTCTTTAACTGTGCTAAACAACCTGCGCAAAGCGGGAGTATCCAACTGCTAAAATAAATAAATCAAGTCACATAGCGCTGGGATTGCTGTGCCCTTAAATACACACAGGCCCCTCCTTGAGCTGCGTTAACACGAGCGCCCTGGACTCGGCAGCAACCGGCACAGCAAACACTAACAACCCACCTAAAACAGGCTCTGCTGTGGCTGGAGAGAACAGTTTAAAGAATATGTTTAGTATTTCTTTTCTGCAGTCCTGGCAGCAACCGTCATATGCGTATTTTACCTGGCAGTAGCACTATTTTGAATTTCTCACCTGCTTCAGCCAAACAGAACTTATTTCCTAACGTTTTCCAATAAATACATGTACACTACAAAGTGGTCTCCTTGAATCCCACTTTCAAAAGTCTCGAATAATTAACAAGTGATAAATGTTGAGGTACTTATAGACGAAAGCTCCACATCTGTCCATATTTTGCTCTGAATGACTCCCTGCAGCTCCACAGCTCCTGAAAGCACTGGAGTTGCTGTTGCTCTATCCAAAACACAGGCAGGAAATCATTTGACCATTTATGGGTAAAAAACCTTCAAATTACAGGTGATCGCTAAGATTTTACTGCACACAGGTCTGCTGCCCAAGCCATTGGGCTGCATCTCAGCACAAACACACCAAATACAGAGCATAAACACACCAAATACAGTGTGTTAGCACCAGGAGGCTGCATCCAGCGGGAGGGATGTCAACATGCCCATCTCTGCAGTAAGGAACAAAAAGGGGGAGAAAAAGCACTTCTTGCAGCTGGAGGAGGTGTAAATGGGAACCAAAGCAGCACATGTGGAGCAGCAGCTACCCCCCTACCAAACCAAGCCTCTGACCCCACAGAGGATGATGCAGAGGAACCGGCCCGTATCACAAACCTCTGCCAAGGACCTGAAACACGTTTCTGTGACTCACTCAACATAATATTTTTGGAAGAAGACCCTGGCTCACCGGCTCGTGCAGACATGAAAATATCCTGGACATCTTCTTGAGCAGAACAGAGGTCAAGCAAGGTATATGTGCGTTGCACACGCACATGTGCGTTGGCATGGCCTTGCATGCCCACAGCTTTGCTTGTTGCGGCTATGGCAAATGAGGATAGCTACTTCCAGGTAAAAATGCTAATTAGGATAAACACAAAAAGGGTATTAACTAGTGGAAACGATTTGCTGTTAAAAATTAAGACAGAATTATGATTAACATAAATTTAACATAAAACGTTGCAATGGTGCTTCAGGAAATTGATAAAAAAAATAGATTGCAGTAAAAACATGTACACATTTGAGAATGTTATTTGAAAGCAGAGCACAGTAATGACTCATTCACAAATGAGTACAAATAGGTAGGTTTTTCCCTGCATATTTGTTTGAACCTGTGTTTAATGAGGTGTGGATTACCACTTGTAGTAAATTTTACTTATATGTAGATTTGCCATCACCTTTCTAGCATTTTAGATGTCTTATTACTATTTCTCATCCTACGAAAAATTCTGCCACATTTTACACTTTACTGCTTACACAAAAGGCATGGGATTAGTCTTGCAGCCTGATATATCAGGTACAACACCACCTTACACAAAGCCTTTCAAGCAAACATTTCCAGGGTAAACAACCCGAATTCCCACCTCATTCCCACCTTCACAAGCGCAGTGAGCTCTGCCTGTTGGAGCACATGCAAATAGACATTTCCAAGAAAGCCCAGGCAAGGTGGGTACTCCCCAGCACACTTGGGAAGTTAGGTGTTCAGGTCAGGGTATTAACAACAGGCTGGAGCAGCGTAATAACTTGCTGAGGGGACAAAGTGATTCCTTTGGGATTGCCCTTCCCAAACTAGGCAGGAGCGGGTTTAGTTATCCGCCACTCAATACAGGGAGCACAAACTCGTGGCCGGGGAGCAAAGCGCTGATTCATCCCCGTACCCTCATCCATAGGGATCTGTCGCTGACAGGGATGCTGGAGAAGACCTACAGGAGACAGACGTGAGTCTGTTACAGGCCCTATTTAAAAGCACAAAAGCAGAAACCAACACGAGGTGCCAAACCCAAGGGAAAAGGGGCCTTGTGCTACCTACATATTGTGGTGCTGGGGACACCCCAGGGACGTTTAATCCAGTGCTCTTGGAGGGCTTTCCCTGGCCTTCGCTCCAAGGCCCATCGAATGGTACAACAGGGAGGCAAAGAGGCTCTGCAGCCCTGCAGCAACCCAAAGACAGGCTCCATGCTGAGCATCACGTCTCATGCAGAGTTAAATCAGCTTCTCTCCTGTTTTCATTACGCAGAACTGGGGTTATGTTCATGGAAGTTAATGGCAGTATTTCCATGGATGTTGGTGGGTGGTGGGTCAGATAAGTTCCTCCATACATTGTAGTCTGAGGGCCAGAGCAGCAGTTACTCATGTTAAGCACTATTTTAAGATGTGATGAATGGCTTAGGTGTTTTTCCCCATTTTCCAAGGACCAAAAGTAAAAACAAAGCTAAATACAAGGCACTTCACGGCATCCTCTTTTTTTTCAGTTGGTTGTGCAGTTGTTGGGGGAAAAATGAGCATTCAGTACAGCTGATAAATCTTTCTGTCACCTTAATCTTTTATTGATTTCAATAAAAATTGTATTTTGTTTCTTAGCAAAAATTCACCCAGAAGGACATCGCATTCCGGGATGTGTATAACATAGGAAGTGCTCATCATTTAACATTGTTATTTATGGGAGTAGGTATGGATTTTTGTGGAAGAAAAACCTTCCTCTGTTTTAGTAAGGTGATGCATCATATTTTTAAAGATGTGCTTGACTAAAAGGGAAGCTGTTTACCAACTGCACTAAAAAGCTCTATCTTACAGTGACTTTTTATATAAAGAGATTATACAACCACTTTTTCTCCAGGAGTAAAGTTAAGGGAGCACAGTACTTGCAAAACTTAGTCTGTGCTGTCACTTCAGTTTAGTATATCACCGTCATTTAATTCTGTTTCAGATGATCACACTGGGAAATCTCAACAAAAAGAGAGGAGAGAAGGTTATGGGAACATTGCAACTCTGGGAATAGAAAAGCCAAAGCTCAGGCAACAACCTAGGCGGGTGTCAGAAGCCAGAATTCCTGGCCGTGGGAAAGGAGCTGAGCACAGAATGCTCTTTTCAAGGGACCCAAAGGGAGGCTGGGGACCCCGTTGCACAAGCACATCCGAAGTATCCAACACCCTGCGAGCTGCACCAGGGATCAGGGAGGGATCTCACTTGGCTTCCTGCGTCTCGTATATGAGACCCCTCCTCAAAACCAAGTTGCTTCTAAAGTCTTTATACTTTTTCCCCTTGAGAAATTCCTGTAACAGCCCCAGAACAAAATGAAGACAATTACCTGGCTGAACTGAACTGGCACCTGTATTTTGATAAAACAGAGTAATATATAAACTACAGCTATGTCCAGGTCACGGTGGAATATACAGCTACCAGTAGAATCAAATCCTCCTTAATCAGCTCTGTTCTTTACCTTCAATACCAGTACCCACGTAAGTGACTTGCTTGGGGTTTAACAGATCATTTTCTATCATATGGGCATTACAAAACAGTTCAAGCATATTTTATCTGATAAAATTAACAGAAACTATTGGTGAAATTGGAAATTCAACAAAAATCCTCAAGAAATTTTCTCCATCCTACTTTTAAAATTCTAAAGCAGATGAATTGCTACTGAATCCAATTATTCTTTAACTCAATTTTTTGAACACTCCTCAGGCAGTTTTACCTTTATACATAGTCTAGCATAGTTTTAATGAAGGCCTATTAAGGACTTTAGCACACCATAACTCTGTTTGCAGTCCTTGAGTTCTATAAAATTAATATGTGCTTGTTATAAGTGCTTAATAGAGCCGTCTGCTTCTCCATTTTCGCCATACCATGATGTTAAAGGCATGCCAGAATCTTTGCCATTTCATTTTAGATTAGTCACTTATAGGACTGCATCCACAACTGGCTCCAAGCCCTCAGAAGGTGCTTGCAGGAAAGTTCATCCAGACTGTCTTCCTGCCAACAAGGAAAGGTAAAACACAGAGAAAAAGCCTCTGCAGTCCCTCTTTGCAGAAAAAAGCAGCATGTCAGAGTCACTTGGAGAGCTGAGCCTAAACTCCTGATCCATCAAATACGGGTTTGTGTCCGTACCAAGCACCCCTACTTTTTCTTGCCAAAAGAAACTGAGCAGCCACATAAGGGTGTCCTTTAACATCACAGATTCACTGCAAATAGAATTATTACTGGAAGCAGCTCTCATGTGAGCTAATCAATTATACACAGCAATAACTTTACCTTTGATTATCTCCAGCTGGGGCATGTACTGGTTTGGAAGGGTTTCATATCCCAGGATCCTGACCGGACCAAGGCAACCGGCTGCCAGCCCACACCCTGAGACAGAGGATCAGCATCTTCATCCTAGTGTTAAAGTCACTAAGCTATTTTTATAACACCAAATCTTTGGAAAAAGATTAACCTTAAGGGGCAGTAAGGACTATTTCATTTTTATTGGAATCTTGGAATTCTCCAGCTGTTCATCTAGATTTAGAGTATATTCAGGAAAGAGAATTAACACAGCAGAGGTTCCTCACGTTTTTCATGTTCTACCTTTTGATCTTCCCTGCTTCTTCATAGTCTAGGCACACACTTTTTAAGACTTTAGAGATAAAGAGAACAGAAAAAGCAAGTTCCGCTGCCGCCCACAATAAACCAGCAGGCACTTATTCCCTCCTCATTCCTACAAGAAATGGAGCTGAAGAAACACTTTCTCTGTTCTTTATTTGTTTTTCAGGGTCAGAAATTCAAGGCGCATTGCACAGACTTCTTATATCATGGCTAGAGGTCAAATCTCATAATACATGGCTTGTCACTATCTTTTAGCACAATTGATAGCAGCGTGCTGCTGACTCCTGCATTCCACACCTAGCAGAAAATGTCCAGAGCAACTGAGGTTATATGATAGTTTTTGTAAAATATCACCAAGTCTCAGGCAGAAACATGGTTTTAGGGGCTAAGGAAAAGGGCCGCACATCAACGTTATAAAATACCAGAGGATGAATTAATGCTCTGGACTGGTCATTAGCAAGAGTCACCCCTGCCATGCACAAAATTCCTGCCTATTTAGGAGGAACTCATATTTGCATCAGAAGCATTTACAGGCAGATGCCCCCACCCCATGCTCAAGAAAGATTAAAAAAAAAAAAAAAAGTGTATGGTAAAGAAAAAAAGCGTTTCTAAAATCTATATAAAGTGTCCAAGGGCAAATTCTGCTCCCATTGAAGTAAACAGAGGAATTCTACTAATTTCCCCAGACTTGGAACATCTTTAAATCAGTGTGCGCATGTGTGTGTTGGGGTAGCAGATTTTCAAGAAAGGCACAGAACCAGGCTGATAAAAAATAAAGAGCTGATATAATCTCTATTATTTTGGAAAATCAGCTTCCAGTAACTTACAATTGATCCGGTCTCCATTAACACTATATACAAAAGTGTTTCCAGTGGGTCTTATGAGAAAGAAGAAAAATGTAATCAGCAGATGAGGCTACAATTAGTACCAATGATTGGGGAGGGAATCCAAGCTTTTGTGTTAGGAAAAATGATAGCCATTATTTCTTGGTTTGAACTTGGTTTCAATTAGCTAATGATAATAAAATCTTTTTAAGCTTCTGAAGGCTTACTAAGGATGTATGAATACCCAATAGCAGGTGTTCCTCCATTAACCGTTCTAGCTATTTCCCTAGCAAGCAGTGAGGTAAATAAATCTAACAGATGCACGTATTTCATCAGGATTCTTTCCTGCTCTTGTTTTTTTTCCCGAGTTCAGTCTTGATACATCAGCGAGGGGAGCTGTAAAGAATCACCAGGTGAAGATGAAGGTGTCCACCCACAGGCACCAGCTACTTTACAGAAAAGATGCATTTTACAAAAAAAAAAAAAAAAAAATTCCATTATTAGGTGCACTACACTTGAATATGAAGGGGATTTAACTCTTCTTCCCTTTGCTGCGTTGTAATCTGGGATTCACCTTCCCTTGCGCCAGGACAGCGCAACATCGGAAGGAAAAAAAGAGCACTCAGCCCACACCAAAAAGCCAGCAGGGAATATTCTTCAGTGCATCCCAATTAGCTCCAAAACAAAATCTTTTGGCTATAATTAAAGCCTTCTACAATATTCCATAACAGATTAGGATTAGTTTTCCTTTTTCCCATGTCCCTGCAAACTGAGAAAAAGCTGATTTTTATCACCACTTTTTATGATAATTTCCGTTTAAGATAATTTTTCAAGAAATTACTTTTAGACATTTATTTTTCTTCCTGGACCCTAACTTTTCCTCACAGATCATATTAATCAGATTTTATCACAGATATAGCACATCCTACTAGCTTGGGTAGCTAAGAGTAAGGAGATTTGTACGTGACATACCGAATTGCCTCGTCACAAGAAATGCTCCAAACACAGCAGGCTGCAAGCACTGGACAGAGCTGAAGCCCAGGTTTGGAATAGCAGAGTGTTTCTTGGGGGCCCAGGGGGGCTGCGAGACCGTGAGCACCTCCCTTTAGAGCTCACCTTCCCGTTTCATTCAAAAGACTGCGTAAAGGCAAGGACTAGTGTCGTCATCGACGAGATGCTCAAGATTACCTTAGCAATTTGTAAGTCAAAATTAACTAGCAAAGGAAAATATCTGTCATCAGTCAATGTACTCAGAAAAAAAACCATCTTAACGTAGGGCAGGAACTGTTATGACATTACAACTATAAAATATCACGATCTTAAATACTTTTGAGGTCATACTTGAATGTTAACACACATCATTTTCACTAAAAATTTTTTTGTGAAACTTGGGCTTTAGAAATTTCATGCGCCATGCCTAAGATTTTGTTCCAAATTTAGCCCTTTTCTGTCCAAAGTAAAAGCCTTACATATTACAGAGTAATGTTCTTGTGACTAGGCAATTAACAGGAAATGCATATAATGCCTTTTTATAAGAACACAATTAAAGAGTAATCACACTTTTGCCGTGGCTGACAATTAGCAGTCTTCCTCCCTCAGAGATGTAATACAGCTATGTCATTATCATTATCAAAATCTGAAGCCCACTCAGGGAGTATTAGATCTCTGCAGAAAAACAGGTTGGGAGAAATCCTGGCTCTACTGAAAACAACAGCAAAACTCCCATTGTCCCAGTTCTAATTAGCTATGGTTAAATTACAGTGAACATATAGAGCACTCGGCTAGAGCTGCTGGAAGTAAAAACACAGATCTTAATATTCCCAGCTCCTTCCTGAGCAGTGACTCTAGAGCACATGAGGCAGCAAACCCTCCTTCCCTGCTCCTCCTGCAACCTCCCCTTGCCAAGGATGGAGTCGCGCTGCTGCCATGGGCAGAGCTGCACAATCGGGCAGCAAATCACAAGAGCTTACACTGGATCTTATCATCACATTTATTTTTGGATCTCTAAGAGCATTGTGTATTTATTTCTGTTTATTATCACTAAATCAACCTGTGCTTGTTCTTCTACTTCTATTATATATTACTTTATTCCCCATTTCCCCATTTCAATTTGTTCAGAAAAAATTCCTATGTGATTCTCGCCACTATTTCCTGCAGAAGGGTAACGAGGAAAGCAGAGAGTCGCTTCGCAGCCGTAACGCAGCCGCGAGGGGCTATACGGCACTGCCTCTTCCAGGAGCATCCCTTGGCACAGCAATGGTTCATAGAATAGAATGGTTCATGGTGTCGCAAGAGGCATCACTCGGATTAACCTCCTCCCGTCCTGGCATGGCACCTGCAGGGTGTCCCCTGCAGTGTTTCTGGCCAGAGCCCTTAGCCTCTGCCTCTACACTGCTCGTGACAGAACAACCGGGAGAGGGTCAGGTTAACGGTGTCATTTTAATTCAACACAGACCACTGCACTCTAAAAAGAAACAAGTTCTTCCTTCTTTCATTTGGAGGTGTAGTACCTATTTATAGCAAGAACTATAATTCTGCTAGAAAGCCTGGGCATGAGAGAGAGGTTTTGGCTGTTATTTAGTTGATTGAAGTCAGCAATCCCTCTCCTCCCCAGATCTTCAAATCTGGGCCTAACACCTCACTATGCAAGGTGGGGACATGAAACAACCGTCCAGCCCGCTGGCTCCCTGAGCACCCGAGTGCCTCGTGGACATGACAGGAACACGGGGTTTTAGGGAAGGCAGCGCAGAGCTCTCCCTTTTCGTGAGAAGGGGAAAGCCCAAAGATAGCTCTCTGACAACGCGCTGCCTAGACTCCGGAGTCACACTGTGAGAAACTGTCACATCTAAGCCATCCCCAGCCTCAGTTCAGACACCTCCAGGGGGATGATCATTGAATGGATGCAAAGACAGGTAAAAACAGTGAACTCGGAACTGTTCTCCATGACACTGCTGCAAAGGGATGTGAAAAAGACAAAATCATGTTCATCAAGAAAGGAGCAACTGAGGTTTGTGACAGAGCGCGGATGGTGCACGTGCATGATGAGGACACACTGAACTGCTGATGTTAAGGTGCACTCGGCTTATGAGGAGAAAAACTGGATGCAGCAATATTCAAATCATGTAGAATTGTGCAAAAACATATGGAGGGAGTTAAATGACGCAGAAAAGAGAAGCTCAACAGGATCTGTGAATGTCTAATCTGAAAAATATAGGGCTACAGGGAGCGCCAAGGCAGGACAGCTTCATAAGCAGTGAGGTGAAGCTAACAAACAGTTGCAGCTGTGGGATTTGATAGAAAAAGCAGTAAATTGGACTAGATAAAATATCAGGGACGCATGGTACCATTTCCCAATATTAGTATCACCACTGCGGCTGCCACGTGGCACAGGACTGTCAAATGCTAAGGCAAAGCACTGCTGCTGTTTTGTTGTGCCCCTCTCAGCAGGAGAGTCCTTCACTGCAGAGCCTGGTTTCATCCGTCCTTTCAAGTCAGGGTTCCCCAGCACCCAGCAGCTCTGTTCTCCTCCATCCTACTCCTGGGGAAAGCAAAAAGCATCAGGTTGAGTAGACGGAAATAGTTCCGGTAATTTTTTCACCTTCCTATTGCTGGAGAGATGAGGCTGTGTAAAGAGCACAAGTGCAGCCCTGGGGCACAGAAAAAGGGCATGTCCAAGTGGGACCACGCAGCAGGATCACAATATCCCCATAACTCTGGCACTTAACAGCTCCTGTGGTCACACTTGCCTATTTCCAAATCCCCAGGCAAGCAGATCCTGAATGCTAGCATAGGATTGCTACGTTGCCCCGTTGCCCATCGCAAGAAGCAAAATGAAGAAGGCAGAGAGGCTTGGAGAAAAATAATATTGACATTAAAAGACTATTAACTCAAAAGCCATTGATGGATAGGGAGGGAGTGGAAGGAAAGGCAGAAAAGGCTGTGACAGTACAGAAGAACACAGCATAGCAAGCCTGGTAGGAGGCACTCCTGTTTTTTTTCTCCTGTGCCATAGATCTCTGCTGGTGAGCTCTAAGGGCCAAATGAGTGGATTTAAGCCGTTACAGTGAACTTTCTACATCCAAAACACATCACGCTGGGAGAGAGATGGTTCTCATGTGTAATGAAGATTGCTGCTGCTGCTCCTTGTGAGAGAAGATGCTGTTCCCAGTCCTTGTTTTTCTGATGGAGAAGATCTGATTGCTCAGATCTCTGTTTTTAAATAAATCAGCTAGTTTGCATTGTCCACAGTTTCATTCAGCTGCAAATTGATGCATTCTGGCACAGGATGAGGGAGACGCTGGGGCTCAGCAGGCCCTTCTGAAGACCCTGCCATCTTCCCTGTCCATCGGGGACGGCGAAGAGGTGGCTGCGAGAATCAAACTGCACGGGAGGATCACAAAACTAGAGGAGAGCCACTTTGTGGCACCGTGCGTGCCCAGCCCTGAAATGCTCTGCTCTGTGCTGGCCAAGCAGCTTTGGATGATTGCCAAGAGACAAGAGCAGCAAAGATTGGAGAGAAGCCAAGAGACAAGAGGCAATTGACCCGGCACTTTGCTGTTCCTCCCTGGGAATTGCATAGCTACAACGTGCCACAATTGCTTACAAATGTTGGGATTGTTTTCTCTACCTGGGCATTGTGTAAAGAGACTAATGTGCTTTGACCTGCAATTTGCAAGGGGGTTACAACTGCCGTGGGAGAAGCAAAACTTAGTGCCTAGGTTCAGAGTGCTCAGGTGTAAGAAATGGAAACAGATGCATTTTATTGCTCTCTGCCACAAAAGCGATGCTCTTAAATCTTTGCTTGGACACGGAACCAACCGGAACTAACAGTATCAGAAAAATCTTGGACTGATTTATGCACGGCACGCTACACGAGCTTGGGCCTGAGCAGCCTGGTCCCTGCTTCCCACCTGGCTGTGCAGGGGCCCAAGGAGAGGTTTTCATCTTACCAACCCGGCTGCATGGGGACAAATGGGTGACCAAGCCCTGCCATTGAGAAGCGCAAACCCAGGCTCCCAGCAGCAGATACACGGTCAGCTCAGGCTGTCAGGAAACACGCAATGCCGCTCACGCGAGCGCTCTTCGAGGAGGAGCGCCGAGAGCTCCAAGGGAGAGCACAGAGCGCCCCGTGGCAAAGCCGCCTTGCACAGAGGTAACAGAGATCACCAGGCTGCCTCGAACCACCTGAGTTTGCTGCCCTTTTATAAAATGCAAATTAAAAAAATTATGAAACAGTAGGCAATAAAACCTGAATTTTTAATACCAAGCAATCACTGAACCTTTGCATGTGAGTATGGAGGACTAAATAATCCCATTTTTCCTCATAGCGCAGACCCGGGAGAATTTGTTTCTCTATATTGCTTTTATAACAGCTATCTATCTTAGTCTGGTCTTGCTGATATATTTTAAGGCTTTTAATTTGGAAGCTGTTATTTGCTCAGATGTTATCTTCAGCATATTAAGTACAGTAGGCTTTCATCGAGCCATACACCAGGCATTTGAGCCAGGGCAGGGATCCTTACTTGGACACTCATGTGCCACAGCAGAACAAATAAACAGGGAACACCTCCATGGCTCCCGAGCAACAAAACCTACCCTCCAACCTCGTACTAATGTGCTGCTTGCAGCCCTCCCCGAACGCGAGGCGTTCGCAGGATCCCAAACGATATTTGGTTGATGGATGGCTGCTGATTCCTACACCAGAGCACCTTGGAGTCCCAGTGCTAAACCCCTGACGGCGTTAGCATAAAAGATTTACATTTATGTTACGAGGGCCACAGCAGAATAGTAATTCCGGGCGGGCCCGGCGCGGCGGCAGGCAGCGTGCCGGCGCGGTAATTACAAAATGGCAGCCTGAGAGGCCGGCGCAGGGGCTGGAGACCGGCGCCATCTGCGCGCCTTGGCGCGCGGAAATTACAGTAATATATGAAGACATTACCTGAAAAGCCCAGCACCATTTACATGATTTACTATTACGCCCCAGCAAGCTTTAATTTAAGGATAAAGTCATTCAGCGAGCTAATCTGATCGAGGCGGCATTATTTCACACAGTTAAGTTAATTTACACTAGCTGATTGTTGTTGTTGCAGTTGGCATTATTATCTGCACAAACAGCCGATCGTCCCTGACAGAAGCAATATACTGTTTAATACGGCGTCTTAATTCAGCAGGCTAGCTATCTGTGATAAAGGTTTGTTTATAAGCAATAATGGGGAGGAAAGTTATTTTGAGGCTAAGCTGATAACACTGATGAGAACTTTTTTTTTTTTTTTTTTAAAAAAAGGCAAAAACAAAAAAACACAAAGAACAACAACAACAAAAAACCACAAGCAGGAACTACCGGCTCATTTGTCTGCCTGTCTCACCACAGGAACATCCCGACAGCTCCCGCTGGGTTTTCTCCCTGTCCTGCCTCCTGGGAGGCCTTCGGCACCGCTATCCACACGCATCTCCTTGGGAAACGAGGCGGGAGCTCCTGGGAGGCTGCCACAGCTGAACTCGCTGGTGTGAGCCGACTTACAAGGATTTACCACTGTAGGACGTGCTGCCAGAAACTGCCTCTCCTCTCCCAAAATGGCTGTTCCACACGAACATCTCCTTGCTCCCAAAGTCCAAACGAGCCTAAACTGGCTGTGGATACAGAAGATCCATAAACTTGCAAGCTGAATTCCTCCACCCTGAGCTGGAATGCGACGTAAGTGATTTGGGGCGGTAAAAGAATTGAGCATGTAGAGACAACTACATGAAAAATATCCTAAGCCCAGATCCTCAGGAGTGATTAGATGTCAAACCCCACTGACTCGCTGAATGCTAAATACAGCTGCAGGCCCAGGTCTTCAGATGTTTCTAAACAGAACTTTTCTATGACAGAACATTTAAATGTGGCATTAAACCTGCTACAATAACACCAGTAGGGAGTCAGTGTATGGATAGAATTTCTAGCACACCTCCAACAGACTGATCCTCAGAGGAAAAAAAGCATTTGAACCTTCCAGACTGGGCCTTGGAGGCATCCACAGAGCTGCTGCACCAACAGAAGCTGCTCTGGCCACCGTTGAGGAGGACACGTGTGGGGTGTCCAAGCTTCACCTTTGAATGGTGAAGTCCTGCACGCTCCGTGTTTTGCAAACTCTCTCAATAGGGTCTTGGTTCGTGATTTTCTTAAGAATGACAATATTTAACACTCCTGGCAGAAGCTCCCAAAGTCTGCAGGCACTTCCACCGCTCAGTAATCATCGTGAGTTTTCATCAGAAATTGCTGAAAAGCAGCATGAAGAGCCAATAAAAGTAATATACAGCAAAGAAGCATTTAAGGGATTTTTTGCTGTTTAATGGCAATAACAGCATTTTAATGACATTGGCTTTTTGTCCTTTCTCTTTTTCGGTATTCATTTAGTTTGTTCTTCATGCCTGATTTTTCCATCTTGGTTCACAAACCCATACGAATGCCGCAGAATGACTGCAGATACCAAATGTTTAAACACATTCATTTAGAGGTAAATGCTACTTCTCCAGATAGTGCATTTTAAATTATATTTTAAGGAGTGCATGTTAGTCCCTTACATCATGTAAAAAGAGAATTATACCTCAAGTAATTTCCTTATTTTTGGTTCCAGTACCATGGAGGCAGCTGAGTGTGTCAACTGTTACAGAAGCACCTTAACCAGAAGAGCAGCATGCGAATGCGATGTATGGTTTCATCTGAGTGGCATCACTCATGTCAAACAGGTTTCACACACACACACAAAAAAACAAACCTATAAAGCATAAGACAAGTCAAATACAGGATGCCTAATTTTTGTGCTTTTCCTTCAAACAGCCTAAATACAGTCAGCCATGCAGAAAATAAAGAGGAATAGTGCAAATTAATTCAAAATTATTTGGATGGATGAGGCTTATGGTGTGATAACTGAATCAGACAGTGTATAGAAATGTAAGGTAATGAGACTAAGAGCCAACACAAAAAACAGAGATTAAATAATAACAGGAAGGGCTTTTACACTTAACAGATCATGAAATAGATTTGGGGTAAATTCAGGATAATGTGCTAAGAAAAATGGCTTAAGTTTTATAAATAAGGAGGAGAGCAACCCATCTAGCAGAATACGGACCGAATGAATCCTTCACAGTTGTTAGCTCACATAAATGTTTTCCTATTTACAAGGGTCCTTCCAGGGAATATAATTTCTTCTTGTTGTAACTACTAATTTAAAACACGGATTGCTTTCATAAATCACTGAAAGTATGTAACAAGCTGGCTCGAGCCTCACAGAGTGTTATACAGCTCCTTTCCAATTCCAGGTCTTGAATACATTATTCTATGCATTGACTCTCATTATTCAGTATTAAGCAATTTTACTCCACTGTGATTGGTTATATAAATCACTTAATATCATTATTCCCTCTACTAACTTGAATGTCACTATTTAGTCCATTAGGGATGAACTTCATCCTCGTGAAGGATGTATCTGATGGACCACTTCGAGGTTCTTTCATGTTGCATGCAATTTGTATCTTATTTGGAATACTAAAAATACAAATACAGAGGAAGTTTGTGGAGGAACTATATATACACACACACACAGCACCAGTTGGGAGTATTTGTAATTTCATAACTTTTCACTATGGCCAATGATGAGACTACTTTATTCCACCTAATAAATTTATTAACATGTATTAACTGGGGGAAAAATACTCATTGACTTTGCTTCCTCATCACGCACACCTCCTACCCATGTCTAGTTAATTGATGAGAAATGTAATGTCCAGTTAGATAATGGAGCTGATGCCTGAATTCCTGTGTTTTTCAGGAACAGTCAGCCCAGCCCTAGTCCTTCCTCTTTCCCAAGCTTGTGGTCGCTTCACAGGACAGACATATATTTCCAACTCAAATGCAAGCAAAAGGAATAGGGCAAGAATAATTCTGCTTAGTTCAGTTCAGGATCAGCTGCCGATTCGATTTTGAACTTGCTTTTAATACAGAAAGGAACGAAAGGAAAAGGTAGGGTGCACATTTGTTACTATTATAACAGCTAATACCAGACATGTTAGAAGGAAGCAAGGCGGCTTCTCAAGTTGGTTGCAATTCCCAGAACGTTACCTTGAGAAAAAGAGGCTGAAGATTGACTTTCTTTTGTATTTTTCCTCCCACTTTTCAGGCTTTATTAATAAGTTTTTAAAAATATTTTTGCAACCGGTATCATCTATCCTTTTCCTTTTTATGGTATTTACGGGACTATTGTAAAGTTTTTTTTTTTTAAAAAAACAAACAAAAACAAAACAAAAAACAAGAAGGAGAAAGCACTTAAAATTAGAAGGTATACTACTGAAGTCATACTATATTCCTATTCATACAAAAGTCCTATTAAAATAGTGCAAGTTACGTGCATAAATATCCTATACGAAGAAGAAACTTAACTGCTCTGCTTCTATAAAAGACAGAAGAATAATAAATAATCAGATGTGGATAAGCAGCCTAGAGGTCCAAGCTGAGCAGCAGAATAAACAACATGGGATGAAGCCTACACTAGTTTCAGAAAGCAGGTACATGTTAGACTAAAATTAAGTGAAATATCACAAGAAATTACAAAAACTGAGAGCTGCAGCCCTGCCGCCACCCTGCTGTCGGCTCCGGACGGTTGATGCGCGGGATTCTAGCCAGAGGCAACGTTATCGATCCGAGCAGCTGGAACGGCAGGGAAGGAGCGGGACGTTGTAAAGCCTGTGTGAGCCCCACGGTGAGCCCGGCAGCAGGGACTGCCGCTCCGGCAAACCCCATCCTCTGCTCGGGCGCCCGCGAGCACGGGAGCGACGCGCAGGAGCGCTGCTGCGCGGTGAGTCTGCGTGGAGCCCAACAACAACACGCCTTCATTGCCAAGTCAGCTCATCTATTTAAAATCGCTGGTATTTCATGTTTTTAAAGGCCCGTCCTACTGCACTGCCAATTAACAAATCTCAATATGCATCAACACCCTAATCTATGTCATAGTGGACACGTGAGTCCGTTTTCGCATCATTTTGAACAGCACAACCTCTCCAAATTAAACAAATACTTTCCATTAATAAAGAACAAAATTAATCCTTTTTTTGACCCAATATTTGATATACACATGTATAAACATTTGAATGAAATTCTACCTACTCTGCAGGCCCACTTTGTACTCAACCTTGTTGTCTCTCTGTATTCTAAACCACATGCATCAAATCTTCAGTCCTTCTCTTATATTTAACATGCAGCTCAAACTGCAGTTATACATCATATTCATTTGTTGAGAAGTGATATATAATCTGGGCTGAAATTAAATAATGTCATCCTATGTTTAGTATTTATTGATACAAATTTAACCTGCTCATATTTCAGTCTCCAATCTTCCCCTGAATAATCTGTATTTAATTATGCATTCCACCTCTCTATTGACCTTTGAAAATATCCCTCATGACTACCAATCAAAAATGATATAAATTAGAAATTCTTTTAAATCCTTTTGCAGTATTTATCATTCCACTCCCCCAATTATTCAGTTGAGGCTCTTTAAATTCATTTTCACAACCTGTCTTCCTAATTCTAAAAGCTCAAACCCCCAAACCCTTCAAGTTCCCAAAATGTTCATTTGATCATTAACACATTACTACCCATTTATCAAATATAAGGTATTTTAATATGGCAGGCAGTCCAGAGTTATTATTTAATGGCTAAAAATGAGGAACATTTGGGATATACTCTTCTATGAATTAAAACATATAATTCTATCAAATACAGAATCAGTCTTTTCTCTTGCAACAGAGGAAACTACAGTTGTACTTTGCAGTATTATATTAAAACTTCATTGGTAACATCTATTACTTGAGGAAGGAATCAACTTAAAAAGAAACAGTAAATGGGCAAAATTTTAGCCACCCATAGGCTCCACACTATGACCTGCTCTCTTCTCCTCTGCTCTATGCAGAGCTGTTCTAGACTTTCCCTCTATGATGCTTTGAAACCTTGGTCACTTTAAATATATATGTTCTTCTACTAGTATTGCCCTTTAACTTAAATCACTCTTCCCAACTTGGCACTAACCTTTATGCTCCTTCTATTCATAAAAGAATAATTATATTCCTATCCAGTTCTTGTTTGGATAAGCTAAATTAACAGAGCTTTGCAAGCCTCATCAATTAAAATAACTTCTCCGTTCCTTTGGTCATTCTGTAGGCCTTGGACATATTCTTTAATTCTATATATATATAGGAATATAGGAAATACCTGGTACAGAAAGTTACGATATACTTTGTGACTGTCATCCTACCTACATCTTTATAATGATCCTAGCACTTCTCCCTTTTTGACTTGCGTAAATAAGAGAGGACATTTCTAGAATGTCACATTTGTATCTCACCAGCTGGAGCTCAATGACACATCCCCATCTCCTTCCACCTCCAATTTACAAATCATCTAGCCAGCGTTACTGCTCACACACAGGCACCCAGCCTTGCACTTGCTCATTTTAAGTTTCATCCTGTTCTAATTCTTCCAGAAAGAGGCATTTCTGACCTCAGAAATGACAATACCTACTGACTGTGCTACCCTCAGGTTTCCTAAATACACACCTGGGAGATTCTTATTGCAAGGTTAGTCATTAAAACATTAAGCAATGCTTCTACAACTCAAGTGCACCAGTACCTTTTCTCTGTTTTGACCACCTCTTTCAGTGTGATACTTCTCCTTACAATTTAAGTTTATACATCAGCTTCCATTTTAGGTATCTGTAATTATCCCCCATGCGTCATTCCTGCGTGTTTTGATCTGGGCAGGATAGGTCAAACAGTTCATCCTGACTTAGTGTGTCAGTTATTTCACCAGAGAAGGATATTGGCCCAGCCTCCTACGCATGTTTGCTAACACTCGACTGCAGCGATGGCCTGCTGACTGTCCAGACCTTCTTTGAGTTTGAAAGAAGAGGAAACAACCTGTGCTTTTGGATTACATTACCTAAGTTATTTGAGCTCTGGTCCAAGCCCATGGATGGCACTGGCCATCTTCATGGTCGTGCATTCCTGTAAGGACGCACATGTGTGCACCTCCACCCAATACAGCCCTGAACTCCAATAAATATGTGACACTTTAGATTCTCATCAATTCCCATCAATCCTCACAGCCTCACATTTGGTTTGCCTGAGCAGAGTTACGGGAATAAATCGTGTTTTATGAAAGAGAACCTATAATCTGGCAACGTAATCAAGCTTTCCATCTTGCATGTGGGACCTTCATGGTGATTTTTCTCATTGCAGTTAAAATCTGCATCTATCAAGTGAATGTCCCTAATGCTGTTAGTAGCAGCAAAAAGAGTTAACTAACATTGCTAATATACCTTACATGCCATTCCTAATATACCTCACAGACCATTCCTTTAGCTAAGAATAAATACGGAGATCAGAAATACAGAACTACATAGTATAAGTTACATAGGTAAAACTTTTGATTAGGTTTACCTTCTGAGACAGTTTTATTAGATAGAAGAAGGTTCTGTGCACCTCTCCAAAGACCATAGTAATAACCAGTGTCACGACTTTCAAATCCTTGGAACTGCAGAGGGGAATCAAACATGGTTGTCTCTTTATCCCAGCTTTACTCCATTGAATGCTAAAGCTTGCTTTGCTCGGCTGTCAAAGGGATGGCATTAAGGGGATCACTCCTGACAAGTGGTAGTACAAATTATGCAACACAAATGACATTTCACTGCTTCTCTGATCTGCAATTCCCACTCTCAATCACTCCCTGTTCTATGAAAATATTGAGCCACTGATCCAACTGCAGAAGAAACAAGAGTGTAGGTGCCTCGCAGTATCTTGCTGCTGAGCAAGAACATGCTCTGAAGCCCACACCTATAATTACGTTTGTGAAGGTGGGATCCACTTTGAGTGCCCTGGGGGCCCTGTGGGGATCTGCAGGTGCAAGTGTAACCAGTCATCACAGGACCTTGGCTTGATAAAATGCTTTTCGGGAGCCTCATCTGAGGGGCAGCACCATCGCAACGTAGCTACCCGAGCGGCATGAGGGTACCGACCCCTTCCTTGGGACGGCCAGAGCTCTGCACGCGAGGCAGGGAACATCTCCTTATTCCGCTTTGGAATAAGGAAATGAAAAAACAGGAGACCCAAAACAGCACGTGAGCATTTTCAGGGCTGCACATTGACACGTTTCAGCTGCTGACCTCAAGACGCAGTGGAAGCACAGAAGTATTGAAATGAACAGGAGGGTTATAACGTATGTGTGTGAAGGAGAAATGGGATTAGAAACAGAAGTTTTGTCGCAAGTCTGTATTTAGACTGCCACAGCAAAACAAAAGAACAAATAAAATTGTGCTCATCTATATTTGCCCAAAGCCAAAAAGAGCTCATGTCAAAGAAATCACCCCTCTAAATTACTCCTGGCATTCCCAGCATAGATTATATTAACTGCTTTTCATTAGCAATCTTATTTCTGTTGATCTGTACAAGAATAGAAGCAGTTAATGAAAGAGCAGAATCGGACTGCAAAGAGTACCAAGCATGCAAACGGTTACAAGTTTTTTACTGCCAGAGCACAAATCTGCACATAGATGGAAGCAGGCAGCCGGGAACACCTCCAGGAACGCCGCAGACGATACAATCATGAAGGCACCTGGAAGCCCTGTGTGCACCCACGGTGTCTTCCACAAACCGAAGAAAACCGTTAATTTGCCAAACATGCGTAGACATCTGGTTTTTATTGGGGAATTATTGTGTGGCCTGTCTTGGAAGAAAAGGAAATGCAGACCTTGGCTTATCACTGAAGAGTACGCGAGTGGAGTTCTTTGTAAACTAAGATTATGCTGAGTTTAAGGATAAAAATCCCATATCCCAGTATGATTTAGGACACAACTCCCTATGCAAGTTCTCCCAACATTGATCACTTTTCACAGCAGATTTGCATTCTGCTGAGTAAATCATCCAAGAATCAGACAGATTATGAGGATAAAACAAAACCAGAGGGAAAGACAGATGGGTTAAGAGTGTTAGAACATAAAACCTGCAGCGTAAATCACAACTTAGCTGAATGCTACCCTCTGAAAAACTGGAGATACAATCTCTGTGCAAGCTTTCGCACCTACTTATGTAAACGCTCAACTTGCAGGGAATGAAGAAGTGGTTCTATTTAAGAAATGACCATGTGATGCACAATAAACACATTTCACTTTTTGTTCCTGCTTAAGGAGGTTTCCAAAGACATGCACATATTGAAATATAACTTTTATATTTGATGACAGAGCTCTAATTTCTACTTCAATTGAAATCTTAGCACTAACATAACAAAACCAGAACCATGACTTGTGAAAATTAGATTATTATTTAAAAGAGTGGGTATTTCTTTACAACCAAACAAAAATTAAGATAGGTAGTGTGCTTCGCATATATAAAGAATAATCAACCCAAAGACATTTCACTTCTGCTACTCATTCTAGAATCTACACAAAGCCACTCAACTCCTCTTAAATGTCTGCATCTCTAGTTGAGAAGAGGGTATTTCTCAGTAATATCTTAATATTTAAGTCCTAAGCTTCAACTGATCACTGAATCCCATTATTATTCATGGGACTTTTACCATTAGTGCCACCCAATGTAATTTCTAGCTATATTAATGTGATTTTGGAGTGGTCCCCCTTTCTTGCTCCTTTCCTGTCTCCTAATCCTGCCTCTCGTGCCATTCAGTCACCATGTTCACTAAAATGGCCCTGCAGAGGGTAGTTCCTGACCAAACACACCGCCCGTCTCCTGGGCTGCCTCTGAGCTGAACAGCCGGCCCACGAGGGAATTGCTCATTACCATTTGCTATCATTAAGGATTCTGCATTCCTCTACAAGTCCATAGTCTACAAACTTAACAAAAGTCAATAAACCTCTACAGGGACTTTAAGCTGTGATATGAGTATTTAATCCTTTGTTTCTTTTGGAATCTTTGCACAAAGTACTTGGGAGTTGAATTCTGATAAAATGAAAAGGTAAACTCTAATTAGAGGAACGCGGTCAGGCTTTTATGGTTAAGATTGTGTCAGCACTTTCAATATAAAACCAGCCTATGAGGGCTAATAACTCACCCTTGAAAAGGTTTCTGTGGACTTCACTTGGCTAGCAAGGTATCCAGCACATGCCAAAAACAATTTTTAGCCTGTCTTCCTATGGAAATTATTCATGTTATTAAAAAAAAAAAAAAAAAAAAGAAAAGAAAAGAAAAGAAAAGAAAAGAAAAAGTGGTATATAGTCCATTTGCTCAAAAGCACGTCTTATTTTTCATGAGATTATTTTTTGAAACAGCAGCAATAGTTGGAGCATGAAAGAAAGCAAAATAGAAATGAGATGTCCCCAAAACATAAACCTTTACATAGGGGTAAGAGACACATTTTTGTCCCTGCTACCTGGAAGCTCTGCAACATAACACAGGGGTGTGCAAAGGAGCTTCCTTTCCCTTGCAAAGTTGTTTGTAGTCCAGAGCGTGGAACTATTCAGTCATCCACATGGCATGTCTATAGCAAAGGTAAATTACTTCCTGGCCGTGCTTTTCATCTCAGCACAGCTGCAAGGTCCCCAAAACCTTCGACTGAAGCTCACTAAAATTAATTCCTTCCTAAACATATTTCCCATGAGGGCTAACTGAAAATACACTTTTGTAGGACTTTCAAGGTACCATAGAGATGTTCAACTTCTACAGCAGAAAAAAAAACATAAAACAACAGCAAATGAAGGTCTAGGCCTATTTTTTTGTACCCTCCACATAGCTCTAGAAGTTTTCTTTTACTAGTAAATCTTTAAGTAATATGATATTACAGGTGCTTTGTAATTCAGCCTTGTGTCATTTACTATTGAGTTATTTTGAACACGCAGTGAAATTTAAGAATATTGCTAATTACTTCAAAGACTTGTAAGTAGCTACCTTTGAGGCCAAGTATAAGACAAGCTGAGTGTAAAACTTTCATTAAAATATTCTTAAGAAAAAGGTAATTAGAGCACAACAACCTGGATTCAGAAAGAGGATGGGAAAAGAATGGGAGCAGATTAACTTTAGCACTGTTTTATATCACATGTAATAAAGTGAAGTATCACCCTGGCACAGCTGGTCTAAAAATGTTGGGCCATTAAATGCTTCCTTGTTTCATCGTGACACTCTCGCTGTCCTCTGGCTGTCCAACGGCATTAAATAAAATGCTTGAAAGAAAAGAGTCTCAAGTGTTCAACAGCTGATTTTCCTCCCAGAGGTGCTGAGCTGGCAAAAGCGGAAACACTTGAAGCAAATATGATGAGCCAGAAAGGGAACACGTATTCCTAGAGCCCAAACTCAAGAAAGCAACAAATAGGGTCAGAAGACTAAGAGGAGCAACAGCTGAGCTTAATTCGAAAGGCTAGGAAGATGGTCTGGAAAAGAAATATTCAGATTCCTATTATGCCTAGTTTATGAAAATAAAACGATGCACCCATCTCTACAAGGAAATAACACCTTTCTTCTGTACTTGCTGCGAATCAGGTGCCACATCCTTCAGCACTGGGCCCCTCCAGGAGTAGGGACATGGTAACTGGTACCGCAGTCCTTGAAACCTGCCATAGCCCAGCAGCTTCCTGAATGCTGGGGGCAAATCGGCTTCACTGCCACCCACCTGATGGTAATTTGAGGGAAACAACCTCAAACACAAACAAAAAAGAACAAAAACACAATGAAAGACCAACCTAACTGCCTTCCTTCCTAAGCTGATGGTTAGTAACTGATTTGCAATCAGGTAAAATTAAATCTACCTGCAGAAATATGACGGTGACAGAAAGACACAATGCCATTTCCCCCCAGGTTTCCCAAGGGCTCAGCAGGAGAGAGGAAGGTGCTTCTGGCCTTGTGCCTTGGAACGGGCCGGGTGGCACCGCCACGTGGGGAGGGCGCTTTGCAAGGGCGTCTCATGCAACGAAGAGCACCTTGTGTCCCCATGTTCTGTCACGAGGGAAGGTGACGTGGCTCAAAATTGGTGAACCACGAGTATATTTTTTTCAAGCTCTACTCTATTTTTTGCTCTTTTTAAGTGCTGATTATGAAGTGATTTATAATCATGCAGCTACAGGAACTGATATAATCATGCAAACCACATAACTTGGTTCAGCTACGGCTGCAATGTGGGCTCAACTCAGCTATTTAACACAAAGACATTGGAGCTTTTTTTGCTATCCTTTAGATAAAGGAATATGCACCAAAGTGGCCATTGCAGCTAGAAATAAAATAGAACACGTTAGTGCTGTAAAAATAATGAACTTTGCTTCCGTTTTCCAGAATGGCAATTTGATGCAACTCCACCTCAAATCGACATACAGGAATGGCACTCATCGTGGAGCCGAGGCTTGCCTTGAGTTAGAAGCATCCTTTATGTGACGTCTTTTAGGAAGCCACCCACGTCAGGGGCTGTTACGTCCCTGTCACCTCTAGGTGACCAATGCACAGGGTTGCAGTTGGCCAGGGATGAAGCAGGGCTGGCACCGCAGGAAATGAGGTAGAGGAAAGCCCAGCGAAGGATGACTTCTTCCATCAGACTTCTTTGGAGAGTAATGTAGCATGTTTGGGGAAGGCTGATTAAACAAATACCTGCTTAGTTATATGAAGATGCCTTGCAATATGTTATTTGTGCACAAAAATACAAAACTCCACCGTAGAATATGAAAGCAAAGGCATGATTCCTTTTCAATAGCACTGCAAACTCCCAGTTTTTATGTGCAAGGTCTGCAGCAGAGCCCCATGACTGACTGCAAAGACAATTTTACTGAAGGGATCAGTGGGAAAGAAACTCATTTCCAGCCTACCCGCTGTAAAAATTGCTGCCAGTCAACACAGAGCATCTAACACAACCAGATGGGAGGGGGAAAAAAAAAAATGCAACAATCTAATCTTTCTGACATTGTTACCACAACATACAAAACATTTCAGCTGAAAATCCTCTGAATATTTTCCAAAGGTGGACTGGGTCTGGGGATTTTCCATGATGAAATTCTTCACATTATTAGCTCTAAATCTTACTAGAAACCATAACCTTGCATTCCTCTTCCTAAATAATGCAGTAGTCTATTCTTCTTGCTTAAAGTTTAAGAGGTTTTATGTGCTGTGTTTGTTGTATAACCCACAACTTCATACACCTGACATAATCGGTATGGTTCTTAGCTGTGCTCTTTTCTGCCTTGAGCGGACTTTGCCCAGCCCCAGTGCAGGCCTGGCTTTTTCACACGTCTCCTCCCAGTTTCATACTTGCATTAGTTTTCACAACAAAACTACATATTATTGACAATATTAAATCAAGCTTTTCCTGCCCCCTGAATCAAAAGCAACCTCTGCTGCCCCTCAATCCAAAAACAAACCCAAACCCAAGCTAGGTTTAATTATTCAGTAAAAATACATGTTAGGAAACACCAGCATATCCCCTCCCGGCAAAGAGTATTTATATTAAAAAAAAAAATTACTAGTTTTAGGCATATTTTTGAAGCATATTCCTGCCAATAGTGCTGCACTATCCCACTATCATCTAAGAACTCATTTGGGTGAAGCAATTTATTACTTTATATCCCACTTTTTGCTGGATATGGATTAGAACCACTACACATTTCTATTGCCGAGCTCTGTTCATATAACATCATATTGTATTAGATCTCTTGTATCTTATTTATTATATATGTCTGCATATTGTGATAATTTGGTTGTACAATATCCCATGCAGGCTAACGTGAAAATGATTTCTGCCAAACAGAAATCACTTACTTGGATTCCTCTAGGGTTTGTTTTGTCAAAACTCATGTAGTATTTAGCAAACTAACCATTGTTCAATTGTAGAGCACGAGAATTGTAAAATCCTTGTAATAAAAGTGGAGAGAATTGAAAGAAGAGTGGAAGTGACCTCACTTGTTCAATTATTAATGATGTTTCAGTTAATTTACAAGGCCTAACCTTGTGTGATGCCAATATAGAGCACAAATGGACCTTTTTATCTCACAGCCCCTAATTAGATGTGTTATCATACAGGTTTGTTCTCTAGCAAAAAAAGCAATGGGATGCACATCAATTGACCATGAAAAGCTTCTCAGATTCATTTTTACAAAATACCATAAGCTTAGAAAGATTGGACAAAATTGTGACGATTATTTGATAATGTTTTACAATTTGGTATAGATCTTTTGCCTCATCTGAGAAAAAAGAAGCCAACAATTACAAGTGAAGCCTCTCCAGAAATGGGGAAACGCACTTAGAAGCGTTTGGATTTTTTTCTTAAGATTTCACGGAAGTGCTAAGGACCAGCCCAAAAACGTCCTGATTACCTTGGGTCAGGTACAGCAGGTGGCACAGCAGAGGTGACACTGCATTGTGTGTCTTCGAGGAAATACACCCCTTTTTTGATGATTTACATAGTCAAAGACAGAAGAGATGAGATTTCAGAGAGGAGAATACTGAACAAATGCCTCCCTTAGCACCTTCTGGTAACCCCATCATAGCCCTGCTTCAATGCTACATCCTCGTCTGTGCAGAGGACAAAGAGATCAGAAACACAACCTACTCCCTGTATAGTTTACATATAAAAACCATACATTTTAGATGTCAGTTGAAAATACACCTCACAAGATTGAAGTATATGGAGCACTGCAAGAAGTCAAAGAGATATTGGTTCCTCTAACTAAGCAAAAAAGAGAAGCTGGTGAGCTGGGAATTAACATACTGGGATAGCTTCTGTTTGACATTCCTGGGCTTCCTGACACAACCGGGTCGTAGGTAGAAGACATACTAATGAAAATATGGAATTTTTAAAAGTGAATTCTATTCCAGGAAAATTGAGTAGCCAAACAGGCACCAAACTAAAGTTAGTTAAAAAGGTAAAAATATATTTTAATCATATTACTGTGTCCGTAGCTATTTGCTATCTCTGTTCTCCCCATCCTATTTTTCCCTCTATGCACACACTTATAGCCAGCTATTCCCTCCGTGTGCAGGTCTGGGCTGCTGGGATAGCTGTTCTTTGTAGCTTTGCTCTTCCCATACCAAGGGGAAGAAGGAAAAAGCCAGTGACATGGACTGGGAACACGCAGTAATCACCAGCATGAAGGTAAGTGCAGCTGATGAGCTGCTCTATTCAGACGTGACATCTGCCTTTCCCAGGGCACCTATGAGGAAAGGCTGTCGGTGGAGAGGCTGCAAGCACTTGTCACGGAGCCACAATGCCAGACAAAAACACCAGGATCTGCTCAGGAGAATCAGTTTTTAAATGGTGACCAGAGTCATCTCCGAGCCTGCTGTGCCACAAGCGCAGCTCTGGAACCGATGGTGCACGAGCCCCAAAGCCAGACCTCCTCTTAGGCGGGATTTTGGTGACTGCAACGAAAGTCTGCTCAGGACCACCTTGCTGTTATTGCACTGTAGGATGGGTTTCTAAGGCAATCGAAAAGGTGCTGGGTGGGCTTTCTGTGCATGTCAGCACCAGCACAGCACTGGGGAACACACCAGAGACGGGGGAGGACGAGCAGGGTGCCACAGTGCATGAGAATGACCAACCACCTGATAAACCACCACAGCCACATGAGAAAGAGCAGAGCGTTCCAGCAGCGCCCCCGCAGAGCTCCTTCAAACAAGCTGTGTTATCCTGCCAGCCCACAGAGAGGGTGTCTTAACGGGTCAGCCCAGTGCTCATCGCACAAAATCAGCCAAAACTCATCAGTCAAGTGACAGCAAGGGTCAAGAATACACCAGCTTAACAAAGCAGCTCAACAGAAGCTTGGAATCTCCTCTGTTCCTGAAATAAACCAGCAAGAAACTATGCACATAGATCGATTTTCACATATTCTATAACCCACAATATAGATAATATTTCCTAAGGTCATGCAATATATCTTCAGATGACTTGGTGCTATGCACTGGTTGTGACTGATGCTAGCACGCCAGGATGGCTAGCATGCCACTGCCTTTTGTTTTCCCCGTCCTCCACAAAAAGAACACACCAGGAACAGGACAAAATCAGCAAAGGGAAATGATGAGAGACATAAGCGACAGGGCTTATACAGGCATATACAATAGCAAGTGGAACAGGGTATGCCATAGGGAAGGACATTTTATAATGCTGAACCCTCTGGAATGATTAAAAAAAAAAAAAAGACACTAACAGCAACAGAGAAGCAAAACAGCATTTAGTATTTTATGAACAATCTTCTGTTCACAGTGGGTCTGAATTCGTTGGCCAAAGGAATTTAAATAAATTAATCCCAAGAAAACTTGCTTAATTTTGGCAGGCTGTTTAGCCACAACAGTGCCCGTGTTGGAAAAGGCCCTGCTTATAATTGTGCTACTTCATAAACCGCCTTTCAAACGGGCATTTTAGAGCAATCTTGTGCTGTATTCCTCCTAGCTGTTAGCATTTCAGCTGCATTCTGAAGTTCAGATCAGGTTCTGTTTTTTATTTCAAGGTCTTTGCAAAATGTCTGTACAACATGCTGCTTCTCAGTCACATTTATTTGTGCTTATTATCTTACCCTATTATTTTTGTAGCAAACACTGACAATTATACATTTGCAGATGTAGTAGATCAAAATCCCCTGAACACTCTGGTGTTTGCTCTGGGCTTATTACTCCCTGATACTTTTGCTATCAGTAGAATTTGCTTGTTTACCATTGCTATCTCTATTTAGATCATTTATATAGATGAGAAACAGTGTGAAGTCGCACTGCTGGCTCCTGGGAGGTCTCATTTGTTATCTTCTCCCAAATGATCAGCGGCTTCTTTTACCACTGTTTGCTATTTTAAGCCAGAGCTTCACTCACACCTGTGTTCTCACTAGCGCTTCATATGGATTTGGGTTTAAAAGAGATTGATATACGTTGGCTCCAAATTCCGCAAGGGGGAAATGAGTTTCCAGAAACCAGGTAAATGTTAAATTCTGGGCCAGTGACAGAGAAAAGCATTTGGCTTTGAAGTAGAAAGTGCAGTGATGGTATCTGCTTGCAAAGAAAAGGAAATAAACGTCAGCTTGGGAATTTGGCTATGGCAACGTGTCTCGCACACCTGTGCCATCCTCGGCAGACAGAAAAGCAATGGGGTAACACAGAGAAACCTCACTGGGAGTCCAGGGAACAGCTGGGCAAAGGAGAAGAGTTACCTTAAAGATTTCATCAGTATTTTGGGGGTGTCTTTGCTTCTCTTCCAAACTCGTAGTTTTGGGAGCAGAAGCGTAAGTGCAGCAGGTTTCATACAGATTCTTCTTTTGTGGTAAGATTTCACTGGAATACTCTGGCATGCTGATATAAGTCTTCCTATGGGACAAGTGTGGGAGAAGGAGAACTAATTCTCAGTCCCAGTAACTATCTTCAACACCTGACTATTTTTTAACCTATAAATTCTGACAAATTTAGCCAAAATTGCCTGATGGACTCAGTATGGGTCTTATTCATCATGTAGGCAAAACACATGATCACATAAGGCCTAACTCCTTAAGAAATAAAGCTCCATGAAATGAAAGGAATCCACTACATAGATTTTACAGTGGATCAAGACAGGGAAGTCTCTTCGACACGATCAATAAGCATCATTTTATTTATTTTTTTTCTCCCCTCCAATTTGCAATTCCAGATCAACTCTTATCTTAGGCTTAGGATGGCCAAATATAGAGGTGCCTCCCCTCTAGGCCCTCAAGGGCCTCTGCCAAGGAATCAGATGCTGGCTGACATGGTCCTTTGTTAGCACTGTGAACAAAGTAGAACACAATGATCCTATGATCTACCTCTATAAGTTGTAGCCAGTCAAGCTACGAAAAAATGGTATTTACAGAATCTTTGTTTAAAACAAAGCTTTGATGTTCCACTTGGCTGTCATCTCAATGAGTAATTTGCTTTTCCGCACATGTGGAACCAACCTTGACCCAACTTCTCCTGCAAGAGCTCCTTTTACCAACCTGGGAAGCATATTATAGATTAAAGGTTCTTTCTTGCTTGTGGTACAGTATAAACCACATCACTAGAGCAATGCTGAATTCCCTGCATCAAAAGTTGTCTTTTCCCTTGCATAACTTTTTTCTTAGCTGACGTATTTCCATTATTTAGATGTACTTCAGCCTCTTGGATTGTTACAGAGCAAAAAAACACTGAGAAAATATCACATCTACAACATTCATGTTCCCTTCTGCAGAAGATGTTCTCTTCATGTTCTCTTCTTCACTATTCTATTCTCTCACAGGGCTGGACTTTCCAAAAAGGATTTCAACAACCTAAACCACAGGGATAGTGTTTGCAAAACCCCAATGAGTGGATGGTAACAGTTCTCAAGGCATTTTTAAAAAGTGCTCTAGAGAGCCCTAGAAATCTCAGCACCTCCTGCATGCCGGGCACACTGCAAGTGCTCTCAACACTATGTAATTGGGGGATGTGTCATTTAAAGGTCACAGATGCTTTCCCGCCATGTTCTTGCGCAGAGCATCAGCTCAACCTCAAGCCATTAACATTCGCATACAGTCTCCTGCCTTGCGCTTCAAGAGTGTCCAGTCTGGTCACACTGTGCGACATGGGTCACCTTCATTCTCGCTCTTGAAGCCAAAAGTGGAATCTCACCCTTTCTCAAATCAAACTAACAAATATCTAACAGTTCCTAACAGAAATGGATAAGCCTATCCAGAAAGGCACGTGCGCTTTGATTTTTTCAACAAACTGATCCCCATCATCTCAGTCCGGTAACAACCGGCTCTTCGTGGAAAGGTACCTGAGGTGGCAGGTGTCCCCAGCTCCTCCTGCAGCTGACGGAGGCCGGGCTACAGAGCGTCCAGCAGCACCCGGCACTGCACACGGAGAGCAGACTGCTCCGAAGCCTCCACGTCGAGGGTGAACTCCAGCAGCTCGGTGCAGTTCGGTGTTTTCTGCAGCACATCAGCCCTGACTCCGGGTCACCACCGAGAGCCAGGCTGCTCTATTGACTCGGCTGTGACTGCCGCAGCACTGGTAAATGGCAGGCTGGGTCAACAACGAGCAGCTACGACTGGCTCCAGACTTCTGCATCTATTGGTCTCTGTTAATTGCATTTCTGCTTTCTTTATCACGTGTTTTTAAGTATTTGGCAATACACAGAATGCTGAAGGGGCAAGCAAGCTGCATCCTAAATTCATGCAAGAACCTTTAAGAATAAGGCTGGCAGCCAAGTGCTATTTGCCAGCCTTGCTGTGGGGCTGGAAGAGCAAAGCAGGGTAACTCCCAAGGAGCCTATGGAGCCTGCGGACGCAGGGAGGAGAACGTGTGTACGGAGCACACGGGTCCTCCTGGCGCTCCGGGTGGCCCTGCGCTCACCGCTGGGATCCCTCTCATCTCACCTGCTCCTAGATACCGATGGAGTAGACGGGACACCCGAGTTATTCATCTGGACCCCTTGTAGGCCCAGGGCAACGCAACCCTTCTAGAGTGGGGATCCTCCTGTCCAGAAGAGGGCATCTGCATAGGTCATAGAATCATAGACTAGAAGCAATTATTTTTTCCATTCCCTACAAAAAATTTTAAATGAGCAGATGCCATCAAAGATTGTAAAGGCTTTTCAAATAATTAAGCATAAAATGGACATGCAGGGTAGCAAGCTGACTTACACCAAAAGTTAAATTAGGCTATTTTTCACATATCACGGGGTATGGAAGAGCAAATTCCTAATGTACTTCATCAGTGTGGCATTCTGCAACTTTGAGACCTGCAGCCACAGCAGCCTGGAACCCACCCGTGACAGAAAACACCCATCCCAGCGTGTTGCTCTTTTTTAAATTCCTGCTCACAGAAAACCGCAGTGACTGCCCATGTGTGAGAGAAGCCTGCACCTATAGAACACAAATGCCGACTGCCAGGAACAGGGTCTGTTCCTGCTTCCCTTCCCCAGCGTTCGCAGCAAATCTAAGAGCAGTTCACAGAGAGCTTCCCTCTCGGAGCAGCACTCCCGGGTCAGAATCCCCGCTGCCCGACACTGGGGCAGTTTTCCCTGCCTGCACTAGGCACAGCAGCAGCGTTAGCAAACACCCAGCTGGCACAGGATGCAGCCGGCACCATCCGAGGGGACTTCAAATTGCATGTCAATAGACACTGTTTCTTCTAAATTGGATCAAATTTGTTGCTGCTGAAAAGTGCGCCGCTTCGTAACTACTCTGACACCTGAATAGACTATTCAATAAACTCAGCTTAGCGCTGATAACCGACGCTGCACCTCGTGTTGTCAGGAGCCTTCCTGAGAAGGCAGGAGACCCGTCGTTTGATCTGATCAGTTAAATAAGAAAATAAGGGCAAGAGCAGTGCTGCTAATAGCCCAGCGCACTCGGGTACCACAGCAGAATACTATATCCAGCATTAATGCAGATGCTGCCCCAAAATGCACAAGAGGTTCTGCTCTCCCCTCCCAAACACGTCAGAGAACCTGGTTTTGGGGGAGTACTACTATTTTCATGGCATTTCTTGTCTTTTGGAAGGGGTTACAGGTACGTGCAGTGCTTTGCCAGGCACGCATTTCGTGCACCGATACGGGCCCAGGGTGCTCGCAGGGAGGCAGCGCGTGGGCTCTGGTGGCACCTTTGGGACAAAGCGTCGGCGCTGCCCAGCGGGACCGTGATGGTCCAGGCTGTGACATGGCCCCATGGGGAGCCCTGGCCACCGGGCGCAGCCTCGGACAGCGACCACGTTGTGGCCCGCTCAGTGGCTGAAGCAGCACGGGGAGATAATGCTCAGTCTCCCTTAATAAAGCTGTCAATGGCAAACATCGCTGTCCTCTTACGGAGGCCAGAGGCACTGAGGCAGATATCCAGATGTAAATCAAGTCAGCTCTTAGACCACTCTGCATGCCCCATGGGAATAAACATCCCCAAAGGGCTCTGACAACGTGGCTGGGGTTGCAGGGCTGGGGAGGAAGGGGAGAACAAGACAAAATTGCCCCCAAACCCAAACACATCTGCACTGGTAACCAATGGAGGATGCAGGATGCTCTGCAGTGGTTCTAAGCAGTTTCCTACACTCTAGTGTTTTGTCTCCAACCATGGCCGATTTTGATGCTTCAGGAGAAAGGAGAAAACCGAAACAGGACAAACAGTTAAACACATACTGGAAAATAATCCTGCTGGTGCATGCAGGAGAAGGAACTGAGCCCATGGGTCACAGCCTGAGCCGTGACAGCCCTGAAACCAAGTGCCACTTCAGTGGTGAGCAAGGGCTTGAAAACACTCCCCCTCCTTTCATCAGCTGCCATTGCTCATGCTCGTGACCCACTGCTCTTACTGCACAAAACGCCACCCTGTCAAAACCTGCTCCCCTCGAGCACCTTCCCTGCTCAAACCTGGGCCTGTCATGGGCAGTGCAACCTGCAGCTTCCAAGGCTCCTTTCTGCCCACATCAGGCATCCCCCCGCACTGCCCATTTAGGGGGCACGGCACAAAGGGCATCGCTGGCATCGATCCCGTCCAGCACCGCCACCAGCCCCGCTCCAGGGCGGCTGGACACGGCACGGCAGCTGCTGCCCATGCACGTTAGCAGCAAAGTCACCCAGGCACCTCTCCGGCCCCCCGAGAGGTCTCGATTGCTATGGATGGGCATCCCGCGGGAGATTCGGGATGGCATTCCCGTTATCCACTTAACTATATGCTCTTACTATCTATTTTACTTACCTTAAGCCAATGCTACTACTTCTGTGTAATGAATACGGGTGACCTTGCACATCAACCTGCTTTATTCCTGCCTTTCCCAGAAGCCATGAACTCAGGAAGATTTTTGAGTGTGTAGCTTAGAGCTTTTAAGACAATCCAAAATATTGAAAAATTAATTAAGAAAAAAAAAAAAAAAAACTTAACTGTAATTCCATTTCCTGCTTATCACTAGGTAAGCATTACTCCAGCACTGGCACGTCATTTTTTCTTTTCCTTCTCACAAAGCAACACTCGTTGTGGATCTGTATGGGACCAGGAGAACCAGGTAAGTTCTACACACTCCAGTATTTGTAGAATTTGTCTGTTGCATGAGGGGACTCTAAATTTCCACAAATTTCTCATCCGTGTACTGCATTGGTCACTTGAAGAATCTGACAAGGGTACAAAGGGAGCCACAAAAGCAGTAGTTTGCATTGAAACAGAAGGCGAGTGCAATAACCAACTACTATAGAATTTGTTTTAAAAAAATATATATATTTCATCAGGGTGAGTATGATCAAATTATTAAAATACTGAAGTTAAACAATAGGAGTGTCAGCACAAGGCATTCTGTATTCAGCTTTACGCAGTCATTCCAGTTTTAAGACGAGCCTAATTTTAAAATGACCTGCTAGCTGACACTACAGCGCTCTCTTATGCTCTAACCCCTGGATTGGAGACCTTTCCTTAAAGGACAGAATTACTTGCTGTTTCAAAGTTGTATTCACATGTGTTACCATCACCTCAACAAAAAGATTTCAAAGGTTTATAAAGACTTAATATAGTATTAGCAGACTTAGCACAGCCTAAGGAGCCAGTAAATAAGAGGCAAACCCTTCCAGACAATGTTTAGGCAGGCAGAAGCACCCTGCCTGGAAGAACTTATAATTATAAGAGGCAAAAAAGTAGGAGAAAAATCTAGCACATGTGAAGGAAACACTGATCATTCAGCCATCCCTGGAGACAAGGTCAGCTAGGATGGTAGGAAGTAAATGAAAAAGGAGCAACAGGGACATGTTTAGCAGAGACTGGGAGATGACAGCACAAGGGAATGGCACAGAGTTAAACTCGTCGGAAGATGCTGTAAAGAGAGAGAAGTAATAGAAAAGTGTATAGTGTAGTACAGACAAGACTGTACAAACATCTCAATATAAATTAGGTATTCACTGACAGAGAAGGAACTTTCTCTTGGGCAAACTAGTAAATTAAATGATAGCCAAGCCTCTGCACTTGATCAAGCCTATAGAATTAATTTTTTTGTATAGCAACACTTTATCAATATGGTCTTTAATCTCCAGAAGCTTCTTCCATCCCATGACAAACAATGAAGAACTAGCAAAGTCATCCCCATTTTTGAATCAAGTAAGATGGATCTAGGTTTTTGCTTTACCAAATAAAGTTATCAACAGCAGAGAGGATTAATTGCTGCACTGAAGATTTGGGGCTTAAGGTATTTGTTCTGAATTACATATTGTTGGACAAGTGAATTAGTTGGTTTAAGAGCTATGCAGAAAAGTAAATTACACTCTTCAAGCACATTTCTCTTCAATTCTCTGATACTCATCTCCAATTTACCATCAAAGTTGATTTATTTAGGAGGAGTTGATATATTCAGGAGAAAGACAAAAATTTCAGCAATTTCTCCATTTTTTGGGGGGGGGGGGGGCGTTTTCACACCCAGACTCAACTATGCACCTCAAATTGGGCTGTAACAAACAGTCCTACTATAAAAGGAAAATATTTGATAGCCTAATCTAAAGCTGAGAGGGAAAACACCACGATTGTGGTTAGAACCAGGTCAAACTGTGCCTGTGTCTCAGCAAGGGGAGTGGGAACAAACACCTAAATAAGGAGCATGAATCACCACATAAGGACAGCAGGGTTTTCTCACCTCAACACCATGTACTAGCCTATGACCCACTCTCCATCCTCAGGAAGAAGAGGATGCGATTCCTCCTCATCCTCCATGGCTTGCTCGGAAATCACAGGCACTGTCATCAGCACGAGTGCAGCCCCTGGATGCGTTTCAGGAGGGAGCAAGAGGGGGCAGAGGGTGTGTGTCGGTGTGTGCAGCGCTACCAGCCATTAAAAAGGCTGTCCCTGTTTTAAGTGAAAAAATATTCAGTTTCTGTGGCTTACGACAGGCTCTGTAAAGAGCAGAGCTCTACCGATTCTTGCTTCTGTGCGTATACAAACTCATTTATAATGTTGTGACCTGAACTGCAGAGCGCAAATTTAAAGTGACCTGTACATATTACTTGGTAACATTTGGATTGCAAGTTAAATACTCCCTGATTAAACATGAATGCTTTTCCCAGGGAGTATGAGATATCTTATCAGAAAAGCCTTCTTATCAAATTCACCATCCTGGAGGCAGACACATTCTCTTGCAGTGCTGGGAGTTTATAATGATAAAATTAACAATGTTGTATTTCCCAATGAAGTCAGCAGTAGTGCACTGCATCCTACCATTAATCATTAGAGCCAGTTCTCATAACAGAGCCACTTGCTGGCCCTCAGGCACCTGCATCGCTCCCCAAGCAATTCCAGTCCCCAGCAATAACTTATCACAGAAGCCAGGGATCAAGATTAAAAACCCGGTGAATAATGGGAGGCTCTGCGCACCTCTATTCCTCTGGTAGATACAAGCAAGCTAATAACCTCCTTAAAGGGGAAGCAAATCATTCCGGATTTTTTATTTTTATAGACAAGGCAGAAAAGACCTGTATCTGTGTCCCAGTAAAATTTATTGTATTGTTTAAGTTACTTGTTTCTGCCTTATGGAAGGCATCAGCATTCATAAAGCATTCTGGGGGGCCCCTCCATACTGCACGCTTGCAACTATGCTATATTCCACATTCTGATTACAATAAAAGCTGCAGGTGAAGGAAATTTTTAATTTAAATTGGAAAAAAATCAGAAACATTCACCGGTTTTGCAAAATCATTGGGCAAGCAGTCTATAATTGGAGGCCAGATTCCCAGCTGCTAAAAAACAAAAACAAACAAAAAGCCAAAACAGCCACCACTTGAATTCACACTCAGGCTACAGAAGGGATAAAATAGCCCTTGCAAACGCACTGCAGCCAAGGCTTCTCCTGCCTGTCCTTCCAAGGCTTGGAAAACAGCAATAAACCACCGAGTGCTCTGCTGCTGCAAATGAGCACAGTTCTGTGGGAAGGAAGGAGCCTGCGTGCAGCCGCGGAGCTCACTGCTGGCTGAACGTGAGAACTGGGCAGCTCCGGAAACACAAAAGGAGCAGGTTGTAGAAACCTTGAAGGAGACCTAACTTAAATGTATCTGCTGGGGGGGAAGAAAAAAAAAATTATCCATACAAATATACACACACACACGGAAAATGAGAGAGAGGGAAAAAAGGATTCTGTCTCATTCAGCTGAGCATCAAGTACTGGTCTGCTTTCCAGCCCATACCCAGATCAGCCCCAGCTACTGCTATTTTGACAGAATACCCCCAGCTTTTGAAGCACAAAAACAGATTAGAAAAGAAATAAAGGCAGATGTCTGATCCGAGTGACTGGCACCCCACGCATCATGCTGCTCTTGAGTGTTTTCAAGGATTTCATATCTTAAGGTTTCCTTTATTTGAGGTTACTGAAAAGGAGATGCTCGAGCTCTGCATGAGCACCATATTAAGTAATATGATTAACGTAAATAACACTTGGCACAGATGTTGCAGGAGGTGAGTGGAGCCAATTTCAAATGTGGCAGTGAACATGACAATAATGTGAATTTACTGAGGATAAATGCAGCTCTGCTGTGTTAATGTAGCTTATACAGGTGGTTCTTTGCCATACCTGTATACAATGCTCATGTCAACAGAAGCTTCAGTTAAGACACTGCATCAAACCAGTACAACGTGTAACACAATCTTTGATGAAAATGCACAAAGAAAGCCTTGAACAGTGTCATTCTTGGGCATAGTACTATAGGCACTCGGGGGGAAATCTGTCACTGTGGATCTAATTTGCTTTTTAACGTTTATGAAAAATTAAGAATCATGGAGACCAGAAATTACTTTATCTTGAACAACTAAAATATTCTAAATAATCTAACAGAGAAATTAATGGAAACCAATACAACTACAAAAAATAGTCAGACTAATCACTGAGCCTAGTTATAAGCTTTTCGTACTACTATTTTTACTATTTGTTTTTGATAGATAAGTTTTCAGAATTCAGCACAATTATCTCACTTTGATATTTTGTAAAAAAATAAGTTAATCATCTTTAGAAAGCGCTGACATACACCAAAAATCTTTGAATATATGCTCAAGCAAGATAAAAGTTGTTGCTATTTACTGCATTCACTTTTAGACCTATGTAGCTCAAGGTCTTAATGATATAGAAATACACAGTAAGGAATTGTGAGTCCCTGCCTTAACTGCTTAAGTTTTGGTACAATACATAGAGTTCAAACATTTAAAAAATAAAATAATGAAAAAAATCTAAGCTTGTGTTTTTGAACCACAGGTTCAGCTGGAGTGTCATGTGGTTCAAGCTTAGTTCTATTGCCATGGTTTCATGATACAAGGCAGTTACATATGAATTCAACATATTTCTAGTATTTCTAATAGAAAGTGCTGCGATCAGTCCGGAAGCCCATACATCCTGTTTCTGCAGTTACATCCATTTTCCATGTCCCAATATCCTGATCATAATCATCTATAGACATTTCCTCCCCAGCAAAATCCTGCAATTCCCTCGTTCATCTTCCTGTTCGGTCCGAGCTAAAATCTCAAATTGAATTGACCAATTTTGACAAATTACTTTTCCTGATAAACTCTGATAATAACTTTTTTTCCACAAAGGCTTAGCTCTTCTCATTGGTTCTTTACCTTCAAGAGGAGAATTCAGAAGTGGAGTTTTATACATCAAGTTTCAGCAAAGTATCTCTAGTGAGTGTATCTTGGGATCCTGTGATTCTTATTAATATTACAAAAGTCTATTGTAGAGGGGAGAATAGAGAATACAGCAAGTCACACAATTACTGGGATTTGAAAATATTATCCCCACGAATGTGGCGCTTGCTTTACAAATGTCAGATCGGGTGTCATCTGAAGCCTTTAGAGATATGAGGCTATTAGCTGCTTCTCCACATGTTCTTGAAGGAGGCAAGATCAATGAGAGCCTGCTTCAAAAGCTGGGCACAATTGATGTACTACTGATGGAACAGCAGAGGAGCAGAGGTATTTTGGTCATGTCTCAAGGAAAGAAAGTGACAATTGATAAAAATGTTTCTGCAGGATTATACTTCAGAGAACACAGTCTGCAGATGGACAAAGAAAGCAACATAACAGCTTTTACAAGCTTATGGGCTAGTTTGCTGGCAAAAGCTTTTATTTAATGAAAGGAATTGGCTTTCTCACCCTGCACCCCGGGTCACAGAGGGTCATGAATCAAGCGTTTACCTCTTGCCAAATAATTCATAAGGATGTAACCACACAGCAAAACCTATTTTCCTCTCTTCAGTGGAGCCTTCCCATGCAGAACACAAGTAACCTGGGCTTCAGAAAGTCTTGAACTATTCATTTTAATGCCTGCTCATTTCTCACCACTGCCTGCTTATTCATCAGCAAGAAAAACAAAGTAAACACAAAAACACACCCTTATCCTTCTATCCTTTTGCTGTGACTTAATAAATTGTCATTAGACCTTTTCTAGTCCCACTATCAATTCTTTATTAATAAGAGAGAAGCAGCCATACTCTATGGCATACAGCAAAAGGACAAGAAGCAACAGGCAAAAATGAAATACAGAAAGTTCTATTTAAATAGAAGAAAGAAATTTGATAGCAAATCTGAAAGATAGCTGTGATAAGCTGTAAAAAAATATATGTTCTCTCTGCAAGTTGCAGTCAGCTTGCAAAAGATGCGCCTCCCTGAAACACATCAAAATGGGCCTTCATGCTTGTCAACATAACTCCAGAAGAACTGTCTTTACAGTCCTTCCTAGGAAAGGTACTGCAAAAATCACAATTTTCTGCAGAAAACAGTGGTCAAGACAGTAGCCAAGAAGAGAGACTGAGTCAGGACACAACAGTGACTATGATGCAGGATTTGTTAATAGCTTAGCCAGACCTACAGTGAGGAAAAGATGCATGAAAAATCACTGTGGGGGCTGTTATGGAGACAAAGTTCTATATTACTCTTTCTCTGAACAAGGAAATTAGAGTTTTAGAAGAAACAAAGCAGATGCAACAACATAGTGTCTGTTAGACCCGACTTAAGATTGAGCGTAGATAGCATATTCTCAATTTAGATCAAAACCTAAGGCCATATCTTCTTCCAAAAGGATGCAGCTGAATGTTTCCCTTCAGGCACACACTCAGGTTTTATTCAGCACACTGTTAGAGCCCTCATCTGAGAAGATAATTATCTCAGCACTTCAGAAAGCAACACCAAAAAGCACAGGTGGGAATAGGAAGAAGTTGCCCCAGCAGAAACGGTCAGGACTTCCAAAGCCGCTGGAGTTCACGGGAGGAGAAGGGGAGGTGGGAAGGTCTCACACGCACAGCGATGCGCAGGGCCGCGCGACGGAGGGAACGGGAGATGTGGAGCAGTTGCTCAACAAGCCAGGAAACCCCAGTCTTGACTGCCGACTGCCAGAGGATACAGCAGCATCTTTTATATTTCTAATTCCACAGCTCTTAATACACCTTGCTATTCTTTCCTCTATGGAGGGAAAACAAAGAAAAGCTGTTTCCCCTAAAGCCAGGTAATTGAAGACGGCATATTTATGAATTTAAGGCTAAGACTTAAACAAAAAAATGCTGAGGTAAAATATGCTGAAATCAAGTAATACTTAATATTTGATGTTACATTGTGAGAAGAAACAAGTTGGTATTTTATTAGGTTGGACTGATACAAAACAAAAACCATATAAAATGAAAACAAAGCAATGAAAGCGGAGGTTCAATTCTCTAAAAGTTTATGCACATAAGGAAAAGAATCTAGAGTAAAATCATATATCCTTCAGATTTCACGTGCAAGCCTCAGGATAAAATGCAAAGAAAGCTTCCCCCTTTGAGGACCTAATTCCTGCGGATTACAATAAGGAGCTTGCAGTAGGGGAGCAGTACATGATCATGACATCCAGATTCCATCTATTTTGGGTAAAGAATACACTGAACAGTTGTGAAGATATTTCCATCTTACATGCTCCCATCTAATATTTATATGCAATCAGCACTAAAATACTTATCGTCCAGTGTATAAAACTCTAAATTTCTTTACTTGAAAATTGTCACATGCTAATTTCTTGAAATTTTGCCTAGAGTAAAATCTAAGGAAAGTAGAATGGAACAGCTGTACGTATACATATTTAAACCAATATTCCATATATGCAAACAAGCAGCTTCATCTAATGTTTCTGGAAACATTAGGACTGTAGTAATAAGACTATTTTGAAGGAGAAAAATAACTGCATTCCTGCTGCTGACTCTAGCTGCTAGTTAAACTTACCAAGAGGATAACAGGATACAAGGCCCTAGTACAAATCACATTCATTTGGTATTTTCATAGGCACGAAGTCCTACTATTGTACAGTTCAATCTAGTTATCTGATAATCTTCCAAGTTAAATGCCGTTTGTGAAACAACTGTATAAAAACTTGAAATCAGAGTCCAACAGCTTTTGCATTTACAACCTGTATTTTATTTTATTTAAGCCTTGAGAGTTAGTAGCCTGTGTGGCACATTTGAAAACAAATCGGTTCTGTAGATTTCTGTGGATTTTTACCAGGGCTGGAGAGGATGTACTATGAAGGGCAAAAGAGTAAGATTTTTATAGCCACATTGGAGCTCCCAAATCTTTTGACTGAGAGTACATGCTGTTTGCACAGCAGTTCTGCTGGAAAAAGGAAATCATGGCCCCTTTAGCTCCTGGGTCTTACTAAATATAAAAATTAAAACTCTAACTACCTACTGCAGATTTAAATTGAAAAGGAATTTACAAATCAAAGTTAAAACTGTGCGAAAATCAATCAACTAATGATCCATGACAAAGAATTCATTTAATGGGAACTCAAACTGTTGAGCACAAGGAAGAGTCAGCAAAGGACCTCCATGCATGACCGATTCTTTTGAAGGAAAAAGCACAGAAATCCTAAGAACACAACTACAGCAAACTTCTACCTATCCCAGGCTACATGCTCTAGCACAAAGTGACGTTCCCCCTTTCCTCTTCCTGGCATTATTTCTGGCTTTACTGTACTTCTTGTACGGTACAATCTCTTCAACACAGAATGAAATATGATGGTGGCAGAGGAGCCATGGAAACTAGGACACTTTAAGGGGATTCACCACACAACCACACTTAAGCTTAATACCATTTTCTGTGTACATATTTTGGTGTCTGTAGCAAGGCCACCTTCCTTCCCACAACTCGCGAGATTTTCTGTGAAGTTAACTTGGATTCTGTAATTTTCCACAAGTTAAGTGTCATTCTGCCAAACTGCAGTATCTGCTGACTGTTGTACGCCCGTTTAATTACATAAGCTTTCAAAATCCTATATCACACTAAGTAAAATACAAGGCTGTGCTTATACAGCCATAATTAATGGCTCATGACAGACTCATAAGTAAAATGAGATGAAATTTGGCTGCTACAGACTGTACATCCAGGGGAGGCTCATCACATTCCCAAGCCCTTTTAGGGCACTGCATTGGGTGCACATGGCCTGAGAAGGGGCAATTTGAGCAGTTCTGCATGATTTTGAACTTCTGCTCACCTAAATCATACATCATGTCTAAATCCCAGGTTCCAAGACAGTCTTTAAATAAACCAATGTGTATAGACAGCAAATAAAGAGGTAAGTAGGTATATCAGCATTGAACATGAACACTTATGTTCAAGAGACAGTAATTTCGGACTTTAAAGTACCACCCCAAAACACACCAGAAGAGTAATCAACCCAAAACAGTAAGAGCTTCAGAACCACAAGAGCAGCAGTTTGGATGTGACTGCAACAATATGCTTTTATGTCGCTAACATTTTTATCTTTTTGGACAACTTAATGATTATTACTTGGCTTGGCAGTATGGTGAGCTCTAGTAGCCTGAGAAAATAACCTCCCTGAACACCTTGCACTAAGCATTAAATTCATCTGGCCTAGAAAGGATAGTATCTACTTCAGCTTAGAGTTTCACCCTGCAAGGTTTCTTGCATTATCCACATCAGTGTTGTTATATTTGCATTTCATTTTTTACCAATGCCAATACCAAAACAATTAAGCGATATTACAGGGGAAGACTTGAAGTGGATGCTTTTCTCTTTACATCCGTTCTGCAAATCCAACAGAACCTACTAGCCTTATTTACGTACCAAATTATTTGACATTGCCCAGTGCATCATGACATACACATCATCTTTATTTGAAACTTATCTTAACTCCATATAATTAGAAAACGTACTTTTACAAAAAATTGTAAAGATTCCTGTAAGAATTGACAAAATTTGGAAAGCCGTCCAAGGATCCTGTCAACAAGGGAGAAGAACTTGTAAAGGTGTTTTCTGCTTTAGAAGCAATCAAAAACAAACAAACAAAACACCACAACACGCTACAGTTGGAATTGATTGAGTGTGTGGGCAGGACACAAGGCGATGGCCTGAGCTGGGCCCTAGAAGGGCATCACACAGGACAGACACTTTCATTTACATGGCCTGCCCATCTGTCAACTATAAAGACTATATTTTTAGTGAAGAGGTGAACCCACCTGAATTTCCACAGAACCCGAGATTTCTCTGATTTGCAATCTTGCTTTTTGTCTGATGAAAAAGCTACTGCTAATGTCTGCGTAACTTGAAAAAGGAGAGGAGGGGGCTCTCTATGACTCATTCTCACACGATCAAACCTAATTTCCTTCTCAATTTGCTGAGCCTCTATCTCTGGTAATTGCAATTGCAGTGTCAAAACTGTTGGTGTCTTGAAATAATGGGATGCTACCCAGTATCAATCTCATTTCACATTTCTGACAGAAAGCATGATTTCCCCTTGTCTGTCCCATTTGCAGTAACAAACCGCATGATTTCCATTTTCACTAATAATTCTGATACACACAGTTGGCTGACCAGCACTTCATGTCAATATAAGAACACAGGAATTGATCTAAGTGTTCTTCAAGTTAAAAAAAAAAAAAAAAAAAAAAAAAAAAAAAAGTACTTAAGGTCTCCAACACTTTTTGTTTTTAAAAGGAAGAAAACAATAGACTTGACTTTCCTAACCTGCATCGACATTGAAAATATTGGGATTAGTGGGATTGTCTCCTATTTTGCAAAATGCAAATGATCAGAAAGTTGGAAACAGCACATATTTAATACTAGGTATGAGTAAAAAAATAAATTGGTTATCGTAACTGAGAATTCCTACTACATGTACAAATATCTGAGATTTCTATTCCGCATACATGAAAAGAAAAAGTCATATCAATTCTTCCATATGTTACCTCAGACATCCATCTTGGAGATACAGTTCCATTTTTTTTTTTATACATGAGCAATAGGAAGGTATTTGAAAATGTCTTTTTTTTTTTTTTGACCTTTTCCATTTAAACCCGCTTTAAAACAGGACACTTCACATTTCAAATGAGTAGGAAGGACTAGGTCATAGCAACCAATGCACCATTTGGAAAACAGCGTTCTTATAGTGGGCTATGACTAATTCATCCAACAAGAACACTCCAGAGAAAGACCAGAGCCTTAAATTCAGAGACACTAGAAGCATTTGATGCTCACATATACATCAATTGTTGAAGCTTCTTTTAGAAAACAAAAAACTTGTTTTCCCAGATTAACAACAGATTTTGTAATCTGAAGCAGCAGACTGATATAATGAAGACTGCTTTTCAATTTTTTAAAAAATACAAAATAAGGGTAAAGACAACATAAAGAACACATTTCCCTCTTACCTTGTACACAGAGAAATCAGATATTCAAATTTTGTAGCAATTCCTATTTTGATTAAGCAAATTTCAGTTTTAAGATACACATAAAATTGTCTATAATTGAAGGAAAAGAAAGAGAATGTGAATGACCTACAAGATCCCTTCAGCAGCAAGACGACTGTCTCTGAAAAGAATCCATTTCCACTACATCACGCTATTCCTCTGTTAGTATGGTCGTCACTATTAGCTAAAATTGGCTTCTAGATTTATAGACCCCAGGCTCCCACTCCTTACTTAGCTAAGAAATGTTTGTGAGAACTAGAACCCTGTAATCAGGTTGCTGCTATGACTGGGATGACCTTGCGTGCTCCTCTCACAGATGTCATGGCTACAGAAGCACACAAGGCAGCAAGAGCTGAGAAAAATTCCGACCCTGCTGCACTCTTTAAATAGTCATGTAGTAGCTTATACACCGAGTTCAACCTGACAGACCTTTGAAGTGGAAAATTCTCACCAGTGTTAAAAGAAGTTGCATGCATCCCCAGCCTTAAGAACATGTGCAGCACAGAATACACCAGTACTATCTGTTTTAGTGGATATAAGTCCAATGCAAGTAATGCTTGGAACCAGTTTTCTTCCTCTCATCACAAAAAACAAAACAAATGCACACACTACTAGGCCAGGATCGCTAAGCAAATTTTCCTCAAGTAAAATAAATGTCTTGTTCCAATAATCAACTTTCAGAGAAGTCCATGAAACTCACGTACAACCAGTTCTTCACTTCCTGTACAATCTGCACGTCTCCACAGTGTGAGATCCACTGCCTCTATTGAACATAGCTGGCACACTTATTCACCTTACAGAGACTGAATCCACAAAAACAAACAAAAAACAAACAAACAAAACACCCACCACCAACAAAACAAACAGTACAGCACTGCCAGGAAGGACCCTGCAAAGGCACCTTGCATGAGCTGTCCCTGAAGAGCCACTACACAAGTGGACCATCTTCCCTTGTCCTCAGTAGGGCAAGAGAAGTTGGTGTTCAAAGTAGACATGCAGTAAAAACAACACACAAATAGGACCACTAGAAAGCCATCAAACCTCTAGAATATATACAAGTTTGGTCATATTCACCATTCTCAACCCAAAACAAAAGCCTTGAAGTCCCAGCATAGAACAGACCTACCTGCCAAATGATCCGTGCCTCTGGAGCAAGGTTGAGGGTATCTGGAGTTCTGTAGACACAGCAGCAGCAGACACCATCTCTGTGATCTTGGACAGTCCACACAGTCGCTGTTCTCCTCAGTTTCCTCATCTGCAAGACACACACAGAAATGCTTCCTCAGTCAAGGTGGTTACATTCAGTAAAACAGGAGCAAGGAACAAATAAAGACAGCACAAAGATAAGGCGCTGATGATGCTATTTGTCCAGGTTTACCATTAGAGAGATAAGTAACAGAAGAGTTTATCTAACATCTATAGACCTGGCTTTCAAAATGCTTGATATTATTTACAAATCCAATATTGTCTTAGCATTTGTAACACTATACAGAATTAGAAAAGTATCCTTTAAAATGCACCTGGAACCTTTGATTTCTCTAAGGATTTTTCCCCCATTAGGGAGGAAGGCAACTTTTTAAGTCAGTGCACTTCACAATAAAAGTCATCTTAGAGCATCAACAGTTCATCAAAATATTGTCTTGCATCTACAAACTCATTCACAATGATGGCTGATTTCAGGGGTAAAACTATTCTACAGAACCAGAGAAAAAAACATTCTAGTGGATTTTGAGAGTAAAAGCTATTTAAGATCGTTAGCAAGAAGTGGTACAGCAAAAGCACATCTGCTGCTATTGAAACTACCTTGTTTGAGCACAACACCCTATGGTAGAAATGCAATCTTAGTATTTTTTATATAAAATAAAAATAATTATACATGCAAACATGTATTAAATGATGAATAGCCTTAAATTTATGATTGAACAGCAACTAAGAGAAAAATGTTTCCAAGAGCTCTGTGTACTACTGGCCTAAAATGATTATTGAACTGCTTATCAGGTGCTGGACAGAGAAGTCCATGACCAAGGTGCCTGGTGAGGCCCTCACACCTCCACACTGTCTTTGTCTTGAACCTCATTGAACGGCTGGGACACAAATTGTTCTGTAACACACTGAAATGTTCTCTTCTGCTTTCCCTTCTCTTGCATGACAGCACCATCTGTTTGTAAATACATCACTGGAATGACAGTGCTCTGATGATGTACTAATATAATACATCATCAAAGTGCCATCGGTGATGATCTAATGATATATTAGAATGTTGTTTATCAAAACCCGGTTGCTTTGATGATGTATAGGTGCAATACATCACAGGGAACGTCTTGCACTGGCACTGCACTGATAGAGACCTTGTGGGGAAAATGGGTCCTGATGGAACTCGGCAAGAGAATGAAATGCAGGCAGCTAGAAAAGGACAATGAGGGAAATAGATGCTTAAAAGAAATATACTGATCGGAGGCTTCAAGTGAAGAGCAAGGGACAGAGGCTTCAGAAAATGGAATTTCTGATGACAGTGAGAAGAGGACTCTAGTTAGAGAAAGAAACGTGATCACACTGTGAAGAGAACAGAACAAAAAACTGTAACAGAGAGGACCCAGTTTGAATGCAGTATGTTTCACACATCTGAAATTCCCCACTTTCTTTTCTTTCCTCTCATTTCCACAAGCAGGTCCAGAAACAGACAAGTGGTTTGAGTTGATCAAGTAGAACAACAACAGTCACCTACCAAGAAAGCCCTATCCGCTTCACAAAGCAGGACACCTTGCCTATGAGTTTGTATTTCCCTTCTCCAGCTGGTCATGTGTTTCTAAATGCTATACATGTACTATTTCCACAGGGCACAGAGGTTATACTAGAACTTTGGATTCAGCAAAGTCCAACTGAGACCATGTATTTTCTATGATGTTAGAGTATCTGCGTTTTGTAGCACTGAACCAATGCCTTAACACCGCCTGGACTGATCAAAGAGAGCCAATATAGTCTTCTTCCTTAAAGACTGCAAACTGTCCTAACTATTTTTGTTGGGTGATAGCTGAAGCAAACCGATGTTCAGCATTTCCGTAGCATGTTGCCGTTCTTTACATCCCACCGGAGTTCACAGGAAATAGGTTATGATTATGCCAGGTTGCCCATTTGCAGAAGAGATGGGGAGTAAGCAAGAGCAGCACTCAGTTTTCCTTCTTTCATCTTCACCCATGTGCCTCGATCCTGATCCTAAGGGATGCTTCAAGCAGCAAAAGGTCAAAAAAAAAATCTGCAATAATTTGGATCTTGGTAAGCATTGCTTCAGTGGAATTAAAATGATAAAGTAAAAATTGGAATGGCAAATATGAGTTGAACTGAGTAAATCCACTGATAAAACCACAATACTTTCCCCTTAGCCCCTTCCTGGAAAGGAAAACCAAAACACCACACGCACAAAAAACACCATGTTAAGAAAGACAGACTAGGGCTCAAACACCCTGCAGCTCCCAGCTTTGCTGCACATTCCTGCCATGACCTTCTGTGCGTGAGCTGATGTCTCTGCTTCCCTCTTGTCCCCTTGTATCATCAGCCCTTTTGTTCCTGACACTGTTCCTCCTGCATTCCAGGCAAGTACTAAACTAATACAAATCTGTGTGGCTTTGGGCACAAAAAGGCCCAGTTTCCACAGCAGTCGCCCACTGGATATGAATGGATTATTGCAGAATAACTGCTTTGGGATTCTCTCAATCAGTGGATACAAATCAGTGCTGCTTTTGTTTTTCTTAAATTGAGTGAAGGAATTCTGGTTTATTGAAAAAGGCCTTCTTAAAAAGACAAGCTGGAGCAGGAAGAGCTCTTGAATGCTTTCCACAAAAAAGGGAGACTGAAGCTTGAAGACTCTAACAGCTGTTCCAGCTGAGAGGCTCCCACACCTTTGCACTTAAACATAAGATTTCTTGGGTTTTTGTTTTGTTTTTTAAATCAAGGGCATTTTTCTTGCTGATAGGCAGAAGGCTGCTGAGTTTGTTTTGCTGCCACAAAGCAGGTCTCATAAATTTTCAACAGCCATCATGGTAACACGCTCATTTTATTTCTTTTGACCGCATTGTTATTCATTTCGGAGGCTCTTTACAAACTTGCAAAGCATTTTTCACACAATCGGGAAGGGGGGAAAGACGTCGTAAGGAACCAACAGGGGAAAAACAACCAAAAAAAGACAACTCAGCAGCCCCTCTTGGCAAACAGGGTCGTGCCACACAAGCGCCAACACTCGGCGGTGCAGAGAGCCCCCAAAGGCCGGCGGCCCTTGGCGCTCTTGGCCTGGGGTGCCACAGAGCTCGAGCAGAAAGCCAGGGAGCACTTCTTACCTGCCAGCACTATGTGGGTTACTTGAAGCTTTCTGCTAAATTATGCTCACATTTGTGTGCAAATATACACAGTCCCCATGCACACATACAAACTTATGTTTTCAGTATATTCCTAAGAATAGAGTACACATTAAAAAGTATAAAAAGATAGTTACTTCCAAAATTTAGATAATCTCACTGTCTCTGCTTTTTACTATTTCTGGTCTAGAGATTACTAGATTTATAAGACATCAAGGAATATACTAACAGTACACAATCATTAGAAATACATTTGGTAAATATACTAAAACTCTTTTATTTTCCAGAGCAAACAATGCTTTTAACCCATTAAAACGAAGAATATCTGCAACAGATCTTGTCATTTTCTGTACATGAGCTGTCTCACAAAAGAGACGTTCCTGAATTTGTCATTCAAAATTACCTTTCTTTCAGCAAATTATTCTCTCTCCACAGACTGTTACAAAGTGCAAGTAAATTATACAATCTTCTGTGTAATTTATTTGAAAAGAATATATCATTTAGCATGAGCATATTTGAAGTTCCTTGCGTGACAGCAAGGCACAGAGACCGTGCAATCAGGCAAAGGAAGAGCAGAAAGTGTCATGTCTCATGTACCCAACATACATTTGACAACCCAGTACACAATGCTAACTTACTCACAGGTTGTTCTCTATCAGTAACAATTTATTGCTTAAGGCTCAAATTTCCAACAGCAAGTGCTTTTAGGCACTTACAGGCCTGCTTTTCTGAGACAAAGCCAGTTCTTTTCACAAGATGAGACTTTATGATTTTGACACCCAACATGAAATGTGGTTTAAGAAACCTTAGGCCTGGTTGCTCACAGGAAGTGAGCATGAAAAGTTCACATAAGTTGAAGATCTCAAGTGATCTGAAACGCAAGTACAGACACTCATCTATGGGAGTGCACTTACCAAAGCACCAGTTACCACACATTTAACCAAATCTGCTTCCAACAGGTACACGTGTCACTGACAAAACAACCCACAGTGCACAAGATGCCGGGGAGAGCTAGCACCTTCTCCTAAGGCAGCTGATTTAATTGCAGAAAACCTCACAACCTCAGAGTTCAGAGTCCCTCTGTTAAATCTCAAGTTTATAGCTTGTTGTAATTTCAAACACGAATTCTAAGCTTGTACCAGTTGAAGGGTTTTATTGTCTCGCTTGTAGTACTGGGATGCTCAGTATTACCAGAGTTTGATGGTGGAAAGTTTTGATTCCCCTCCGCCCCCAAAAATCTCTTCACAAGACAGTTCCCATTTGTTTCTGTTTGCACGTAAAACTGACACTTGCAGACTTCGGGGCCATCACAATTCCTATGAATTCACTCACTTCTGTGATTGCCGACCCTAAAGAAGTCTTTAAATGTCACGCTGGCTAGAATTGTAGAGAACTGTCATGCCTTTATTGCAACAGCAGAAAAAGAGCAAGTGCCTGGCTGGAATGATTTATGTGTGATCTGTTGGAGGCCACTGAGCAGCTCTAAGCTAAACTGCAAGATAAAGAACTAAGCCAGGTACAGTAATAGTCTTGTTAGGACTCACAGGTTTCTTGTGCAAAGATTTTCACCTAGGGCCACTACTAAGATGAAGGGAATGACCACTTTTCACACAGGAAGTAGGTGGTGCTTGGTTTGCCCTCTCGGCTCTTTGACACAGCATTTGATTTAACAGACGTCTCAAAGACATGGATTCCAGCAAAATACACAGTTTTGAAGGGGAACTACCAGTTACTGCAGCTTGCTCAGAGAAAATATTGGCTGCCCAAAGAAACAGCACATGGCTTTCCTGCCTGCTGTACCATTTGCCTTTCAAGGGCTCGAACATTAGCAAACTGACCAAGATTTCAAGGAATATGGAAGGACTCCACATTCCAATGACAGTATAGGCCAGAAGTGAAGACCTTACAGTTTTACAATGTGTTTTACTGCCATCAGAGGTGAAACAGATTGTCAGTTATTCTACCTAGGCCTTAGGATTTTTTTTTCCCCAATCACACTATGGTGAAGTAGAAGTCTCCCACAGCCTAAGCATCTCAGCATACTGCTGCGTTCCCAAAGCCCAGGGCCAGCCAGCAGTGTGACATTACAGGTGACACTACAGCAAAGTCAGCAAGAATTTCTGCAAGAGAAAAAGTCCATTTCCTGTAGTAAAGGAAAAGGCTGCTTCTTCTGACATAGCCCAAGTCCTTGGGAGAGGCAGAACCACGATGCTGAAAACACCAGCCAGCGCTGCTCTGCTGGGAAGGGAACACTCACACAACAGATTTGCAAGCTGTAGTTGTTTTTTCTTTTAGAAAAGAGAAGAGGGATACAACAACTTCAGTTACAACCAAAGCAATGATTTACCACCTCATTTCATTTTTAATTTAATAGCTCCATTCATTCATAAAATAGAAATACTACAAGGTGAAACATGGACTGAAATTTAAACACCTCATTAGAGTTACATATTATTTTGTCTATTAAATATATTGCTTTGTCAATGAAACAGGGTGGTTTATATGAGATCTCTACCAGGCTGTTGCTTTACAGTTATTTGTTTCTACTTTCCATGTTTGCTTTAGCAGTGCAGTTTTCTGATCTGCATATTTTTTGTGAAATACTGTCAACGGTATAATAATTTGCAAGGTGTTTGTACTGATTTCAGTACAAAAAAAGTCCAAGTGTCAAAAAACAAACAAACAAACAAACAAAAAAAAAAAACAAAGAGACCACATGCAATCTTACAAGTATTTCCCCAAAAACTTCCCCCCACCCCCAACAGGTATTATCCAGAAAAAACACACTAATTTGCACATTTCAGTTTTGTTTGGAGAAAAGCGATTGTCAAAAATTTGATCACTATTTGTCCTTTCCCAACAGCTGCAAGTGGGATTCATTATAACTCAGACCACTGAGGTAATTAAGTGGATGTATTTAATCCATAAACATCCTTTAGACAAAATGAATTCTTGGGTTTCTAACCCTTTGAAGACAGAAGTGACACGATTAAAGAAAATCTGCATTTAATGAATGCAGAAGACAGGCTGACATCTATGAAATCACCCTTTTTGTATTCAAGCTACTTTTTCTTGAAATTTCACAGAAACTTAATTTAGCCCAGATGTCTGGCTGAGTTAAAAAGATGGGACCAACCTGGAATTTTACATACAGGACAAACACAATGAAATGCATCACTAATCCTCCATTAAATAATAAACAAGCTTTCCAATAACTCTGCTAAACAGTCACCTCCTTTATGCCCTGCCCAGGCATTGCAGCGGGAGGCAGAGCACCCCAGGAAGCCCCACAGGAGCAGCTCATTGCACCTCACCAAAAGCTCCTTTTGCAGAGGAGGAGATGGTGACAAGTCAGCAACAACGTTTCTTCATTCCTCAGAACCTGTACGACAGTAACTTGCGTTACGCCAACTAATAACGGTCCCGCTATCCCCCCAAAGGATGGCATAAATCCCAGGTATGTCTGAAAATAGCATGTTTAATAGCTTTCCAAAGCGCAGTTTTCTCAGTTTTCCTTTCATTAATGACAATTTGTTAAGACTTTCAACAGCTGTTCCTAGGCTACTAGAATTTTAAATATCTGAACTCAAAACCCCAAAGTATGCAACAGCAAGGTCAGGTTAAATTTTACTCATTAGGCCCATTTATTCTACTGAAAAATAACATGACAAGACCCTATTTGCAACTATAATAAAAGCAATAATAATGCTGGCAAGTTCCCCCAGTTTCACATTTCATAAATTGGAATCTTTGTTGGCCAATCAGAATAACATTGCTTTCTATTTTGAGCCTTTTTCATAAAAGCAATACAATTAAGCTGTTAAATCAATAAATGAGAGATGATCAACTTCTTTTGTTTTTAATATAGAAACCAATGTAAACCAATATTACTGGCATATGCTAAGGAACAATAACTTTTGGTATATAAAAATCAACATAAATCTAAGGCATCCAAGTGCTCTGCAAATTAATCCATATATTTATGTAGAATGAGTAATTTTCACTGAAAATATACTTAAGAGAAACCAATAGAGCTCCCTGACATAACAGTATATTATATCTGTAAATCAATGTACTTTCTATACCGTATAATCTAATAACATCAAACAATGAGATTTTAATGCAAACTCACATATTTCACCCTTAATAAGATCTATTACAAACAAACATTGATCTACTCAGCACAATACGAGGTACTAATATTCATACCACTAACTGTGCGTTTAGAATATTCTATAGAGGAAAGACCAGCACTGCACAGCATGCACACAAAACCTATTATAACTGGAACTTTTATCTAAGTTTTGCACATTACTTGGGGATTCAGAGATCCTCTGGATTGTCTGTCTTCTCAACTCCTTGGCTAATTCACTTCCTATCATGGTGGGAATGTTACAGGTCGAAAGAGAGGAGCTAAAGTCAGAGCATAATAAACAAACAGCAAATGTTCTTTTCTCAGGTAAAAAACCCCACCTCTAAACTCTGGTCACCACAATCACTTCAGTGACCAGCATAGCAGGAAAGAATTACAGAAGCCTGAAAACAGAGTTTTCCTCCCAGAGGCTGCAGTCACGTTGAGCAGCAGTGAAAACCGATCACAGTCTGTCTGCCCTTCTCCTGCTTCAGCTCCAGCCACTTCAACACGTATCTTCAAGAACATCGGCTACAGATAGAGGAGCAACAGGGCATGTGCTGCACAGTCCACAGCCCATTGCCTTAACCAGAACTTTGGTAGCTTTAACACCAAGTTTGAACAAGAACCATCAGCGGGTCTCCATGCAATAGATGCTCTCGGTGGGGTTTCTGCATCACCTGGCACTGATTTGAAATGTAATATGTAACTACAGGTAGAAATATATTCACATCACCCTGCCTATAGTCTTGCATATTCAAAGCCACAGGGCTCCTACATCTCCCCCGTGTTTCAGCTACCCTCCTGGCTCTCCACCCATGACAGGCTTTCAAAGAAAGGGGCATTTTGCCTTTTACCAAACACAAAAATGCCAGATGAACAGCAGAGAAAGTGAACTCCAAGGTCACGGGCACTGCAAGATATGTCAAGCAAGTTATCCAGTACCCGAGAACATCCACCAGACTGAAACAAAACTACAAATAATACTGTTATGTGCACAGAGTGAACAAGGCTGATATTTTTTCCCCATCAAAATTCCCTTCTATTAAGAAGATACCTCTGTATTCCTTAATATCATTTATATTTTTCCCTATAAGAAACTTACCAGAAATATTAACAAAAGACTTACATTAGAGATAAATGTATTCTGATTCAATAAAAAAATTATCAGAAATATCTGATACTTACTTAACACTTACTCAAAGTATATTTTAAGTGGGGAGTAGCTAAAAACATTCCCACTTATAAGTGGGCACAGGAAAGAGAGCACAGGAAACCAAAAGCAACTTTCTTAAAGCCATCAGCAAGGCAATGCTTCACCAAATCAGCCTCTACAATTTTCAAAGACTTTCATAAACACCAAAAAAATAAAAAAGAGTTTTGCTTTAAAAACCTACCAAAAAAAATCCCGGGAAACAGCAGGCTCAGGACTGTTCTTCCAAGCCAGCCTCACCACACAGACAGAGCAACTGAACCCAGCCTTTTACCCAGGTGCCATGGCTTGGGCTAACGAGACCATGCCCCCATTGTCTAATTAGAGCATCCAACCAAGGCCCACAGGTGGGACCAATGTCACCACGTTTGCAAGGTCTGCACCTCGTGGCCTCCCAGGGCTCTTCTGTCCCTGGGCTGAGGCCATTAACCTTTCAGGGCAGGTCCTCCTTGGAGGCCTCAGTTTTAGGCACAGGCAAGTCCTGGCACACAAGGAAGGGTGAGGACATGTGCTGAAGCACCCTGCCCCCCCAAGGCCTCAACAGCTACTTGGGACCCTCTCCTCTCAAGCCTGGATCTCCCTTATTGTTTTCTGACCCAATTCACAGACTTCATCTTTTTGTTCTTGATTTATGGTTTCACAATTCCTAACCTAAGTAGGAAAGCAGTGTAATAATAGTAAAGGAGCCATTCTTACCAGACCAAACACCTAAGCCTAATTATTGATATTAGCTTTTAGTGGCATCAAAATGAAATTCTGATTTCCAGCAGCAATCTAATGTGCGAGTGTGTGTGGTGGGATCAATTTATCATGGAGGAAGGAAAAAATGGTACATGCTGTCACATCATGTATCATATAAGTATCAAAATTGCTATGGAAACAGTGCACTTTTTATAGAGTAGGCACATAAAATTCACATAATATGTCAGAGAATAAGTTACTACTGTCCTGAGGCTGTGATAAGATCCACACCCTTATTAGTGAAAAGATTTGACAGATTTTGTTTATAATGAACACTTGGAACCAATGAGTTTGAGTCAAAGTCACCCTATTTGACCCTCCGCTTGTTTTTGGTTTCCATCCCCTTCAGATTCAGTGGGAGGGGAATAATATAATTTATAACGGTTGTTAGAGGGTCTCGTAGTCATTTGTGATACGTCACTGTAAGTGACTTAATAGAGGTATTACATAAAAAATTATTAGGAGTAAATAACTTCTTAGCCTTTGACTTCTTTTCTTGTGCCGTATGATTTTATTGCTAGCATTTATCTGTCTTATTTAGAATTTGTAGGAAGACATAAAGTAGATTAAAATTCAATTTGTTATGAGAGCAAATAGAAAAATCTATTTTTAAAGCATTTTGCTGTGCTTACTTCCTGTGAAGAGCCCGAATGTGGCAGCTCTCTGCCACCCTGTTCTGTGTGTGACATGTTTCTTGCTGATTGACAGCAGCTCTGATGGGTTAGGCTGGAGAAAAATGAGCTTGTTTAGGAGAGCAGAAGATAGCACAATTAGGTTTTGCAGTCCAGTGATGTAGTAACTGGTAAAAGAAAGCAAAGTGGAGAAAATTGGTTGTACATTCAACACCCTTGGGTGCAAGGGTACATTTATCACCATGTTTTATATGACAAAGTGGATGAGTGTTGATGAAGATTGTCAGCATCAATGTCAGTGCAAGCATTTCAGCAAATAAAAGAGTTTGTATTAAAAGACTCTCCACCGGGCTGAAATTCATATGATTACTTTATAAATAAAGAGCCAACCGCACAGGAAGAAGCAGGTAGCTGTTGATTAAAGATCATTTTGTGACTCAAATGGTGGACAAACTGAAACCTTTTCTAATAATACAGGCATCAGTAAAACCTGCGTAAAATGAATGTACTACTAGCAATAAACAGAGCACAATCTCAGAGGTGTGCAGTAGAAAGGACTGCAATGTATGTAGAAACATTATACATTACACTGTTTTAAGGAGTCCTTTACTATTAAGCAACATCATATCAACTAACAGAAGCCTGGGTTTATATACAATGTCTTCATGCTAAATGGGAAGCAATTCCTGGAAAGCAGAATTGCTGCAAACCATACTAACTCCTGCAAATAACCCTCTATTTTCTATTTAACAAAGCAACTTCCACAAAAATCCAGAACCTAATGCAGAATAAGGATTGCTTGACAGCACCTGCAAAAAACACCAGCAGAAGAAGCCAGGCAAAGCTCTGTCTTTGCAGGTAAGCGGAGAGCAAAGGCGGATGCACCGGAGGCCTCGGGCGGGAACGGCAGCTCCAGGGAGGTGTTTCCGGGCTCTGTCCCGCGGCCCCTTTGCGCACGCAGCAGTGTGAAAGGACGTGGCGGCACCTCCGTGTTCAAACCACAGGTACAGCCACCTCCCGCCTTCCTTCTGGTGGCCTCCGTGCCAGGGAGGGACCTTGAGCTGAGAGGACCTCCAGACACAGCAGTGAGGGCAAGACCTGTCCTTCAAACCTTAAATAGCAGTTACAACAAGGGCTAACCTCTCCCCAGAGCAGGGACGCTCCCCTGGCTGCTTGCTGCTCTGCCTTGGTGGAAGCGGCTCCATTGACCCTCCATTGCTCAGCACCAACACATCCGACACGGCATCGTCCCAGCTCCTACGGGCTCCTCGAGACCGGGAGAGAGAGGGGGACAAATACACACATACACATATGTATATGTGTGTGCGCACGTGCATGCGTGTGCAAGTCTTCACCCTCCTTATCTTCAGAACTGAGCCCTTCTCAACTCTGTGTCTGCTGACCTGAGGGAACGACCACTGAGGAGCTGTAACTCTGCATTAATGCAGAGGGAGTGATTCGTTTTGACCACGTAATAATTTAGTTTCATTGGGTGAGGTTATCTCTTCCCATACAAGGAAAAAACACATAGATTCATTTTTTTAATAAAACTTTCGCTATTAAAATCTGAGGCCTCATCATATTTTTCATTAGCTATAGAAAAATAAACTTTTAAAAAAACACTCCTCTGCAAGTTCATTTTAAGGGTTTAAATTTTTATGAATGTCATCCTTGCGTGTATCTGTATCCTCTATTAAATGCACAGCATTCACTTTTCAACATATTTAAGGGAATTTAATGAGTTTAATAAACTTAAAGGGATGTTATGTCTGTTCACTCTGTAAAGATTGTTTATTTCAGGAAATAAACCATTTTGAAATGAGTAATATGACTTTTAGAGTTATGACTATCTCATTCAATTAGTTTCTGTAATTATTGCCATTCTGCACAGTATATGCAGTACCGAAGGAGAAAATACATTTTCAGGAATTACAGTGTAGGTGTACAACTATTATTGTTAACGAGCCATAAACTTTCGTCTCCTGCTCTGTAAATTCAGGCAGGTGTAATGTAATTTGGTAAAATAAGTTGACAGTTACACTTGGACAAATAACATTCTCTTTTAATATTTGCTATGAGATTGCTATTCCCCAATGCATTTTGTACAATTTATTTTTTCTCTGCATTTTAGAACATCATCATAACTTTTTAAAAATATGTTGCAGTAGGCTTGAGCAAGATCAGAATAATACTGAGTTCAGTACTGCTCAGATATGTGTTACCTGAGCAATGGACAGGGAAGTAAAAGGAGATTTCCTCTTTTACCCAGTTTATCCTTCCTAGATTTCAGGGACATACTAAAGAACAAATTGAACATAAGCCTAGACCTTCCCAACTCGTGCACTTAGGCTTTGTCTGTGTTAGCAAGTAGCTTAGATAAATAGGACTGTATCTACGGAGTGAAATAGCGGGTACTGAGGTCCAGACACCCACGCTATCTGCCACGCCGGTGCGCATGCACATGTATAAAAATAGTGTCTGTAGCCTAATGTCATGGTGAAAATTCACCCCTGCCAGATTCTGAATGGGGAAAGTCAAAAGGAAACGATACAAAGGAGAGGCAAAATTTGATTGCAAGCCCCATCTCCTGCACTCAGGTGATGAGCAGTGGTGTTTATTCTCTCCACAGCCAGAGCTGGAAGGCCTGGCAGCTCCAGAGGTGGCAGGGAGCAGCTCACCTGGACGCGCTGCGGGGAACGGCGCGGCTCGCCGTGAGCGGCTCCTGTGCTGCTCTGCGCAGAGCAGAGAGAATATTCATCACGGGAAGATGACAAGGATCAGACTGCTGTCATATCACTCAGCGGAAAACTTTGATCACTAGTTTCTCTGCTTCAAGTTCAGGAAATAACTGTTGACAGTTTTAAGCTAGTAAGAGCAACAGCCATATTCTTTATTTTCAAGTTCCATTTTTTTCTTGGCAACCTCTAGCATTTGTGTATAGCCTACCAGAGGCTTAAATTCAATGAAAGACAATTTTCACTGGATCTTTCACCATATGAATATTACAACTGCAAGAAATATCATTAGCACTGTGATTGCCATACAGGGCCCACATGCAGGTCGCTCTGAAGAGCCCCTGTGCTGCTTCTCCCCATCAGTGGTTTCCTCAACACAAGTCATTTTTGCCTGTTTCCTTCTCCTCAGGCTGTGCCAAGGCAGAAAAGGCAACCTCTTCCAGCAGTGGAACTGCACTGCAAACATATTCCATATTATCCAAAGAAATCATAGCCCACTAAGGACAAACTTAGTAGGACAGGTAAATAAGATTTTTGGAAATAACCAAGTGATTTACAACAATTTATCTTTTGTGCTCATGGATTAGTCACATCCTAAAGTAGACACAACTTCTGATCATGGGCATTCAGCTCTCCCTGCTAATCAAACATGCAAAAACTGGAATACAAAAAAAAAAAAAAAAAAAACTCTGTCACTTTTGGAAAGCTTAACGATAATGTGCATATTTGTGTGTGACCTTCACCTAATTGACTTATTTTCAGTATTTCCTGGCATTTTACTATGAACGAGTGTTATGTTGGTCTGAAAAGTTACCTAACTAATCGGATCAAGCAAAGGGATTTGCAATCTCCAAAGTAGTTTTACATAGCTGAATTTCTGTGGTTTCTCGGGTTTCAAAACCTTAGAGGTTGGGCTTTGTGTAAACTGAATGATTAACAGAGTACAGATTATCTATCCAGGCTTTTAGAATTTATTAGAGAGTGTTGGATGGAATGTTTTTACCTTTGTGATAATCTGGGAAGATTATTCCATTAAAATGAGCATCTTTCTCCAGATATTACGCAGGTTCCAAATTCTAAGTTTTTATGTGTACCCATTACTGCCTTTAAGGTAACCAATGAGTGCTTCACTAGGAAGGATGAAACATTGATCTGTAACTTCAGATACTGTGTCTAAAGCAAAATGGATCTGGCTTGTCCTAATTTTATTCAAGACTATAATGCTGAACAAGAAGGTGCTCTCAGGCACATGGGTGGTGATGGTGCGGGTGGAGGTAAAATAGATATTCTTGATGACTTTGAAGCTACTTTGGTATCACTGGGGCAGTCGACAAATCTATGCATCTCAACCTCTTTGATTATTCATAAGAGAGCTTGATAAAAGTGCAATTGGTTTAGCATTCATTTAAAAATGAACAATTCCAACTTCCTAAAGCCTCACATTGATTTCCATTCTGTCTATATCTAGCAGAGACTTCTCAGTCTATTTGCATGCCTAGGAGACCTGCACTCTAGTCATCTTGTAGAAACAACCCTATTTCCGTCTTCTATCCCCAAAAGCCTGTTGCTTTTAATAGTGGTAACCCTAGGCATATGGTTCAGGAATACAGTCCCTAACTTCTGTTACACTATGCAGTGGGACAAGATGGATACTTTAAAACAATAATCCATATAAACACCTTGTTCAAAGAAAGCCTAACTATTTTGGAGATGTTTGGTCAGCTGCCATTAAAAAATTACCCAGCCCCAACAATATCACTGATTCCACAGAGATTTACTTATTGGCTGACCTGCACTATGATTTGAATACACTCTGGCCAAGTTTCCTTTGGAATTTCTACAATTTTGCCAAAATCTTTTTACATCGAGTTTTGCTTTCCTGGAAAGTAATCGCTGTGCCATAAGCTACACAAAAATTCTATTTCAACTCTCTCCTAACTTACAAAACCAAACAAGAAAAACACCCTAACCCAAAGGAGACGCAAACTATTCCGCACTGTCCTCGTGCTTCGGAAACACGTGCGCTCTGTCTTCGAGTCCTCCCATATTTTCTTACTGCAAGCTCTCGGAGATAACAAATGACACGTTTAGAGGATGACTGAACGCTCTACAAATGCTAACAGCGGAGCAGCCTGCAGTTGCTCGGCGCAGCTGGGGCTGTAATCGTGCTGCATTGGGAAGCTTCGCGGCATTCGGTGGCCCTTGTGCTTCCACAGGAGACCTGCAGTCAGCAAGTGCTGTCACACCAGAACCTGCCACAGGGCAGGGTGGGCAAGCACCTTCCTTAGGGTTTATTCTCCCTGCGACATGACCATAAAACCACAGCGCTCTCCTGTCCTCCCACTAATCAGAGTGCAGTAACTTTTGGAAGCCCCAGACAAGGCCCAGGATTCACTGACAGCGCACAACGACCAAGCAGAGCCCGATTGCCTATCGGGCTCTCTTACTTCATGTCCTCCTGGTCACTTTGCACTAACCCAGAGGCTATGTGGCAAAGGAATTTTGCCCAATTAAAGTACTAGGAAGCACCAGGAAACATTAGTTCAGCCTCTCAGAAGAGCACTCCCTTGAGATCTGACCTCTCCTTCCCTGCCTTGCTCTTCGGGTAGCCCACAAAGTTGCTCCTGGCACTGGCAGGTGCAACAACTGTCCATGCATCCTACGTGCAGGGCCACACCAGGCCGAGCAGGCACAGCATGACCAGCAGGCAGGCGAGCAAGCAGGAGGACAGGGCTGGGGGATGCTCATTTCCCCGCTCTCAGCCCCCGGCACGCCGTGCGCGTACGAGAGCAGCGTGAAGGGGCAGCTCCTCCTTCGTCCGTTCACCAAGTTACAACTCGGTGAGCCGCTTACCTCAGAACGCACCAGGATTGCTTTTCAAGGCACAGGGGCTGTCCCTGTGAAAACTAAAACACCACAACTGGGATTGGAAGAATCCCAGCAGAGGAAAAATATGACTTCTCTGAATTGTCACAAATCTTGATATGTTACTATTTTTGTTATTCACTGAAGAGCTTTCAGTCATCCATTATGGCAGCAGACAAACTGCGCCCTGAGGGTGGTTAATTAATATAAGCTAATGGATCACATTCTGTGTGCCTCAAGAACGAAGCTCCTAAAGACAAATCTCATTTTACCAAATAAAGCTTATTTATGGGAAGTGCCTTCCCGTAAGATCATGCCCACCCAGTCTCTACCATGTTAGGCTTTATTGCTTCCCCTATCACGTGAAATCTGCTCCAAGTTTTACATTGTTTTTAATGCACATTCATACAAATAAGGAATATAATACATTACATACAAGTGCCTTAACAAATATAAGCTCTTTTTAGCTAAAGTTCCATTTACATGCAAATATACTACAAAATTGCTCTGTTGGGTATCTGGCAACCTAGATTTAAATAAATAATTCAGCCTTATTTATGCGTAAAAGTGGAAACGCACTTCAGTCCTACTTGAGATACAGCAAGAGTTAAGAGTCAGCCCAGGTATTTTTGTGGAGCAGACACAGGGGCTCCTTCAGATTTTTGTGCCTACCCAGGGAGTTCCAGGCAGCAGAGTGCCAATACACAGAATTATCAGCACATCAAAGGCATTATATTTATCAAACCCTGCCACAGCATATTTACTAGCTGTATGATGGATGTTGTTGTAGCAGGCAAGGAACACTTTGATGTACACGGCCTTCTTTGATTAATGAGGGCTCTTGCTGAGAAGCTGCATATGGAGTAAATTACTCTTTTTAAAAATGGCTGATTTGCACTATTGTACTAATTATGTCACAAGCTCGGAGTTGGTTTCAAATTCAGTCACCCGAAATAAAGAAATGGAAATACTCCTGCACACTTCATGCTCTTGTCATATGCACATACCAGCTCAAACTTCTACGTGAAATAACATGTAGCTTGTTACCCTTGCAAAGAAAGCACCGATAAATATTTCCTTTCTCCACTTCCAAAATGTAGTCCCAGATTTGCTCCTCTGTAAAAAAACACAAACCTCTCCTGATGTCTCTTGTATTTTAAAGAACAATTTAAGGGACTATGGAAACATTTAAATCCTTCACCCATCCTCCCCCTTGCCCCCTTAAAAAATAAAAGGAGGAAGAACCACAATGCACAAAGTGCACTTCTTAAAAGCATTTTCTAGATTAATTCTTACCAGCTACTGAAATACTGCAAAACTAAGGTTATTCCATTAGCCTCAGATCTCTAAGCATTACTATGATGGCCTGTGCTGCCTTAAGCAATTTATCCACTTAGCTGTTAAGAAAAAAAAAAAAAAGAAAGAAAGAAAAAAAGAAAAGAAAAATGGAGCATTCACACAGTGTTACTTTCTTAAAGTTTAGAACAGTAAATATTTTATCATGCTAATTAAGCATGGTTTATAGACTCCATTTTGTTACTACAGATGGCCACACCAATGCTTTGCTTAGGCTAGCACAGATCAAACTAACTTTTAACATCAGACAAATGAGCAAGACGAAAGAGGGGAAAAAAAAAGTGTTCATGCACATTGGGAGAGATTTCACTAATGATTTAAGTGCACTTCCTCTTAGAAAGTTCAGGTTGGATACAATTTTTGTTTCATAATTCAAAACTCTTTTACAACGCTTTTCTACGGTCGGATGACAGCAGACTCATTTCACTAAAGAGGAAAAACAGTAACCCACATTAACCTACGGCACAGATAAGAATATGTCACAAAATATCATGTCATATCACATGTGAGGCTAAAGTTTAAAAAGTCTTCTCAAATGCTATGAAACATTCTGGGGAGGGAACACAACGTCAGTTAAGCAAAGATATTTTCATCTCAATACACGTGTGGTTTCACCCTTCCGTAGTGCCCAGCAGCTGCCTAGGGACTCCAGTTAGATGACTAGTTAGTTGGTATCTAAGGACTCCAGTTAAGAGTTTGGAATGATGCCAGGGAGGCAGAAAGTCTTTGAGCAGAAGTAGGTTCCTGTGGAAAGCCAGGTAAACAGAAAGAAATAACAGACCATAAGTGTACTGTGCACAAAACCTGTACATTTAGAGGTCAACCACATTTCTATATTTCTCTAGAGACTTCCAGTGAATTGCTGTAGGGCAGAGAAAGAAAGCAGATTTCTGGGGAAGAGACATTATCCATATTGACAACATTATCATTTTCATTTTTTTTCCATATAAGTGTATTTTTGGAAGAAAGTTCTCCACACATACAAAATACTACAAAGTTTCCTGAAAACACAATCCAGAATTGCTGCACTAGCACAACTTCGGAAATATCCAAAGTAGGATGTCTCCAAACCACCAGCAGGTAGCCAGTTGGAGCTTCTAGAGCTGCTCTCAGAAGACATTTTTCTGGCCACAGAATAAGCTGGAAATATATATATTTTTTCCAAACAGTATTGGATTTTATAGCAATACCACAAGAGCAAATTATGGGAGGAAGGATTTGAGGGAGAAGGACATCCAGATCTTTGACAGGTCTCCCTGGACACGCTTCTGAAAGGTTAGGAGCTCTCTCTGGGAGATTAGCACTCAGTGTGAAATACAGTGCTGTCACTGGACAGCCCAAAAGGAGTTCCATGAAGTTGCTCAAAATTACTGAAAAATATCACATATCTGTCCCAAAATAACTCTAGGCTTATTTACAAACCTATGGTGGAGCTGTACAACACACCACATGCAATAGCACACAACTCTGTGCCTAGGATTTCTGGCTGAGCAGTGAGCTGCAGAAACCGTCCAATACTATTAACACAGATGAGCAACAGCACAAACCAGGATTTACATATTAGGCAGGGCTATTCTTGGCTGTTGTTTTGATGCAGCTTCACTATCTGCTTCTTCCAAATGCATCTGCTTAGCATTAGAGCACATTACCTTTAAAACAGATTAAAACCATTTGGAATTAAATAAAATATATAGGACACAGTTTATGTTATCTACCAAAAAAAAAAAAACCCTTCAACCCTTCAAACTTCTTTGGAAGCTGAGGACACTGTGAAGTTTGTAGGACCTCTCCTCCATGTTTGAGGATAAGAACAGCTGAGACAGGACAAGCTCCTAATTGAGCAGAGCTCACCACAGAACCTGTCCTATGTCCTCCAAGACCGGGACTAATTAAGGACAGTCATATTCTACTGTGTTTTTAGGTCTGGTTTAGCAAAATGTTTTAGACACCTGGTTTAAATCCAGTAAGTGAGCTAAAAATGAGACAGGTACTCTCAATCTGCCAGTAGTATAATATTCCTGCTTCTAGTCAGTCATATAGAAAATTTCTGTATCAAGCTATGCAGGCTACCAAACGAAAGCAAATTAAAATGCTATGTCAAAATCTTGCTTTAATTTCAAAAGAAGATGAGAGCAATTCTCATTTTCCATAACTGATACCATCACCCCCAATTTTCTTCAATTCCTATCAGCCTTAGAGACTATAAGATAAACAGACGATGTTCCTTGTTGCAGATGACATTTTTTTCCCCCAGAATTTTCCATATAAAAATACTTTCTGGAATTCTGTCAATGTCAAAGTTCAGTACTTCATCTGATTCTAATTCCTAAGCCAAATATGACTGCCCATAAAAAGTTTCCATCTCCTTTACATAATGAAACTACATGGCACCAATCATTTGTTGCTTCCCAGGAAATCCTACAATTAATTGATTTTCTACCTTGGGTAATACAGCAGTAAACTAGTTAGGCAAAACTGAAAGCACTAAAAAGGGACATTCTCAGAATACTGTGTTACCTCTGTAGAGAAATATCTTAATTCCATCTTATTCTTGCATTAAATACAGTAATAAAATAAATGAAACCACAAAGAACACAAGCTATTTTAGAAGAATGCTACAGCTTGGTCTAAGCCCACAAAACCAGGGAAATATAAAATGGGAAAGACAGAAGGATCCAATATTGCCCTCACACCAGTTGTAAACTGCTGGAACTGCTTACTCATTCCAAAACTACTCATTTGGCTTCAGGGTAAGTCTTTAAGTAAGCCTTTGATGTTGAAATTGGTACTGTGCAACTAGAGAATAGTGAATTTAGCATTTAAAAGGCAGGAAAAAAAAAACCACAAGAGCAGGTTGGGTAAGTGCAAGCTGGTATGTCTAACAATAGCATGAAAGAGCCTAGAACAAGTTTTGAAGGGAGAAGCCCTGAAGACAATAGTTAGGGCGGACTCTCCAAATAAACTGGCACAAGGACGTTGTAAGTATTGAGAAGGAAAAAATCCTAACATGAAGATAGTCATAGGCAAAATGACAACAAGGTATAAATGAACTAACCATAAATTTAGGCCAGGGATTAGAAGAGAGGTTTTCCAACGCGTGGCAAGGTTCTAAAACAGCTAAAAGAGCTTCCTAAAAAAAAAAAGCTGTGGTGAAAACCTAATTGCTCTGAAGATACTATATCCTGCTGAGGAGTGAGTCTACAGTCACATTGGCAAAACCAGCAGAGGACCAGGACTAGGCTCAGGAACTCGGGAGGCAGCTTTCAGCCCTCTGTAATACAGCTCGGCACATATCGGTTGTTGTGGTGGCTGCCCATCCGGGCAGCTCAGAGTAAAAGTCCAAATCTCGTAAGGAATGTCACTATTTTTGAGGAGAGAGTGGTGTTTTGTAGTTGTCATACATATTTGCACAGGGTAGCAAATACGACATGTGGGATAGATGTTAACATTATAGCAAGACGGAATGAGTAGCAACCAGTCAGCATTTACAGGTATGTGGTATGAGGAAAGAAAAAGAGAAGGTAGGTACTAACCGACATGAGGTGGGAGTACAAGCATCCCATTTGACATCCCCTTTGACATCCCTGATCCGAATTGCTGAGATGAGCAGGTGGAGGATGACGGCTATACATTTGAGGAGGAGATAGACAACTGGAAATATGGAAAAAAAAAAGCATCAGTATAAATCCCACTATCTAACCATAAAATGAGTCTAAATACTGCTTATTTCCCCCAGACCCTTCAAAGAAAGTGAGAAATGAATTAGCGAGAGGCTGAAGCCTGGGCTGACCAGCTCCTCTGCACGTGCTCCCTTCCATCCCAGCAAGGACGGGCGCCCGCGCAGCGATGCGCTATCATGAGAGGTGCAAGGGGCTCTTGCTGTGGCTCCCGAGGCTCAGCCGAGCAAAGGCCTGGGCTTCCTTCCAGTTCCACGAGAAGTTAATAAGGCCATTTACAGTTTACAAACTACTTCCACTCACATTGACCATTGTAAGCCTCAAGCAAAGCTGTCATGAGTCTTTTGTAGGGGAAACCTTAAGGGCTTTGGTATAAGGCTTGCTGTCAGAAAGCTGCTCAAAATGAATTCAAATCACTAGGCTCCCTCACTGAAGGTCAAACACAACATTTACAGCTGGAATTGCCAACACAATAGCAGCATGAAGAAGTAAATAAAGATCCATCCGAGGAAGACACTTTCTGCTCCGTTAGTGTTTTACCCACGGCTATGGTGGAGGGGAAGGAGGGGAGCGAGGCAGCCGGCACCGCAGTGCAGTGCAGGGGCAAGCAGAGCTCCTGGCCTCCCTCAGAACGCCGAGACACGAGACCCCTTCGCCACAACACAGACATAGCCCCAGTGTCTGATTTCAGGTTAAATGTGGGGGGAAAATGAGCCCGCCATGCTCAGGAGCCAGCCGGCACCCCCTGGCCTGCTCCCAAGGTCTGCATGGCTGTCGCCCGGTAGGGAAAAGGGAAATCTCCTGGACTGAGCACCTCCATGGGCAGGACACAAGGTTCCTGCCTCCCGTCGCCCACCAGCGGCTCTCCTGCCCACCATGGGCGTCCTGCGCCTTGCGAGGCCAGAGCCCGTGCTCGGCCACAGCTGCCACCGTGTGACGTGAAAGTCGGCACCCGTGGCGACCGCCCGGCCCTGCAGCTCCTGCCGTGCGACGCACTGGCTCTCAAGTGACTCTCAGAAAGCTTCAGCCAACTTGCCATGTCACATCTCACGCCATCCTGGAAAGATGGGCGCTGCTGGGGGCCATCGCCAGCCCTGGCCAAGGCAGGCAACACACAGCCCTGGGTAAAGGCTGCTGAAGCCATGGAGGCCACAAGGCCGGGACCAGCCATGCCCACCTCGCTGGCAGCTTTCCTCAGCTTCAGCACTGTACCCTGTTACAAAAATCTGCCATGATCACTTAAACATTTGCCTGAATTGATGTCAACGAATAAGATTCTCATCCACAATGATCCCAGCTCCAAACCCAGAAATGTCCGAGGAGCAGCAGAAAGCCCAATTCTCGTGTGTTCTGACTCAGCACACTGCTAGTGCACCCACCTGCACAAGCCAGCAAGAGCAATAAGACTGGCTCTGGGACCAGGGTCAGTCTGTTAACTATTAATCTACCAATCAATACCATCCAGAGACCCCAGGTCCGCTCCTGTATTTTCTGCAAATGGTATTGTGTCTTGATGAGAGGAAAACACTGTGATCACAGGATCACATAAGCATTTTACATATTTTAATCAGAATTGGTAAACAGAAGAAATGAATTTTGGCAGAAAATTTTCTAGTATTGGAGAACAAAAATTCTGCTCAGAAAGCACCTGGCAAGGAGACAGGGCGCAGAGATCCAATAAAGAGTTAGTCTCTAAAGACCAAAGGTTGAGTTTCAGACCTGAAAGGCCTACGCCAAAATTCCTCTCAAGTCATGCAGGAAAGATAAAAGCTTCTTCTTTTCCATTTAACACCGAGAGCTCTTCATCGTCCTGAGCATAACCTTGTGGGATGCTAAGAGTAACAGCAGGGGCCACAGAGAACACCCACAAACATTTTGATTGTTTTAGGGCATTTTGAGAAAACACTATATAGCTTCTTAATACAAGACAACTGCTTTGAAAATGCTGATCACCCACTTAATCTCTCATGCTTGTCCAGGAACCTCCCAGAACTACATTCCTAAGAGAACATTATACTAGCCCTGATGATAAATGTTTTTGTTTTATTTTTAATAAAAACCAAGGGCTGTACCCTATGTGATATGTTCAGGGTTGCTGAGTGGTTCAGGTACTGTGCCTAATCCCCTTTATATGTTTGAAAGGTGCCCATCATTATTAGTTGTATTATAATGCCAGTAACAAAATATTAAAGGAAAGATTAAGAACTCATTTTTCCATAAGGAAAAGGGATTGTACCTTGTAAGGATAAGGATTGTACCTTTTTTTAAGTTAATACCACTACTACATGCAAACCCTTAAAACACTCTCCTCCTACATGTCCTTCTTTTTGATAGGAAAAAACATGGCCCTGATCCATAAGTGGGTTGAACTACAGGGACAATCACACAGAAGTAGGGATGGAGGATTTGGTCTCAAGTCCACAGAAACCAGGTCAAATGGGAATTTTGAAGGATTAGGGCTCAGCCATATGGAAGAGGCCTACTCCATTCCCAAAACAGCATGCGTACATGCAGCTTCAAAGAGTTGCTCCCAATATACTACTGCACTTACAGAGTTAGTTATCATTATGCCTGGGAATAAAAAGGGTTGATTTGATATACTAGGAGAAAGTTAGGATTTTCTGAAGAAAAAAATAAGGCTATTTAAAGCTGGCAGCCGATTCATTGGCCAGCAGTCGTTAGCTTTTATTATTGAAAGTCAGTGACTGCACCATTACGCATGAAAATATTTATTTTTTTTGTTACCTGTAATTCCTGCCTGATGTTTTCATGCATAAAACCTGAAACCTAGCAAAGAAACTCTATTTGCCTTGTAAAAATAGCCACAGGTGGCCTTGAAGCAGGAAGTATTCATGTAGTGCTGCATTTGTTTCCTTTTAATAGGAATCAGAGCCTAAATATCACATTTGGCTATGTTGCCCTTTTGCAAATAAACCCTGAAGGAATATGAGGAACAGACACTGTAGTTAAGGGCTCTACAATGCCTACAGTAACACCAATCTATGCATCTTAGTGAACTATGCCATTTAGCAAAGGGCAGATGGAGGAATAGGAAAAAAAAAAAGCAAAAGCTACATCCAAACTTAGTTAATTTAAAATACAACTGGCTATCTTCTAGTCAACCTTATATTTCTTGCTGCATTATTTTTAGCAGCCTTCTAGCCATCATGTGGTCTCTGTCAGCTTAGTTGTTGAACTCAATTTTTAAATCTCATGAATAAAATACAAATCATGTTTGAGGAATATTTTATGAAATGAAAAGTAGACTTTATCTATTAAATTCTGCCTTTGTAATTCTTTTCACCTCACGAGTGGCCTGGAGCTTGAAAGCATATCTGCCTATCTCGCACACTCGTTGCTCTTCAGAATAGATGCTATAGTTTCTTGCTGCCAAGCATGAGGTTAGTCCCACTGGGGACTATTCATTCTAGGAAGCAGTATGGGCCTGACTGATGCCTTCATTTTTGAGAGCACATTATTCTATAAATATCTCTCCTCCTGAAGAAAATGAGACTATCAAAAAAACTAGAAGGAACAAGCTATCTACAAAGAGTCAAACTAGGTGATGTGAACAGCAGCCCACCTTAAACAAGGGGCTGAGGTGTTGTCCTATGCATTAAAAACATTAGCAGATAGTATTTTCATAATTTTAGATGGAAAGACTTATAAGAAAAGCATAACATAACCTGTGAGGCGGACAAAATAAATTTTCATTCTGTTTCCTATTTTCATAATACCTAACATGCACATTCTATAATGAAGGAAAGACTTTAAAAGTTTCTGAGAAAATAAAACAGTACCTACTTAAATCAAAAACTGTTTTAATACAGTCAAACACATAACCCTGGGTTGAGAACTAGATGCTGAAGCCAGAAGCCCCATGCAGCTCTCTGTGCTGACACATACGTGCTCTGTCCCCCTCTGTAATAGTGGTTCTCTTAATCATATCACTGCCATTAAAAGCCACCTACGCCCAACTCTGAATCCCAACATTTGAATTGCACATCCTGCTGCACTCCGTTTTATTATGTACCCCATAATATGAAACATAGAAGACCTTAACACGGCAGTACCATTTTCTCTTTGGGAATTTTGCATAACCCTTGTATCTTTTGTGACATTGATTCTGAATGACGCTGAATTTCCATTTTCAGAAAAAAAACTATCTGTCTTCAGATCCATCACAGACTACCGACCATTCCCTGCCATGGCACAACTCTGGCCTTAAACTAGTGCAGCTTCTTCAACGCACCCCTAATTAATCCTACCTCTCTAATCTAATACAGGAAATCGAAATGCCTAGTCCAACCCCTCCGAGGACAAGAGGCTGCTGCCTTCTAGTTCTGCACTCCTCCTTTCCACAAACATTGCGGATTGAAGGGATGTCATTAGCTGCCTTTTGTAGAAGGAAAGTGATACTGATTCCCAGTGCTGTGCTCAGCCCATGCAAAGGAGCGTGTTCCTGCTCCTATAGGTTAAAGTGGCTGTTACAGGGGACCAACAACCCACATTCATGTCATCCTATTAGAAGCCCTTCTGTTTCCCAGGAGAGAGGCAATTTTTCTGCGTATTTTTTGCATTGCTTTCTCAGATTGCACAAGGGCCAGCATACTGAAAATAAAATGATTACATTATCCGCAGTTGTATGTTTTTCTCCCAGCTAAACCCTGTCTTCGTTGGAGCGGGTCTCGCGTGTCTCCCCAGCTGTCAGCTGCGCTCAGCGCACGGCTGTGCCGAGGACACCGCGCGGGTACCTGCCCGCGCCGCCGCTCCTCCTCCTCCTCCCGCGCCGCACGAGGCACCGCAGGCGCCGGGGGAGCTCCCTCGCAGAATTTATTGTAGCGATCTTAATTAAATTAATATTCCTGAGTGCAAGGCTACTGGGATCTGAGGCTGGTATGAGGTTCATCGACTTTCACTTAGAGGGTAAAGTTTCCAGTTTTCACTCTCACGAGGCAATATGAAAAATTTATGACAGAAGCAGGAGAACTCTTGCTAGAGGCAATGACATCCCTGTGCAATTAAAACACTTTCAAGTTTCTTTTTTTCCTCCTTTCTCCTTCCACTCATCTTTGAAAACAATATACAGAGCAACTTTATTCTGCACTGTACGTCTTTAACTTAAAGATCTGTAAGCAGTTGACAAATTATAACCTGATCATAAAAAATTTCTTACAGTTTGAAATGTAGCATATTGTACAAGGTTATGGCCAGATGGTAAGAAGCTTTTTTCTTTTCATTTTTTATGACAACCAGTTCTAAGGCTTTCAAGCAGCAGCAGCAGAAATTCCCTCCGCAGAAAGGAATGAACAGATACGCTGCTTTGCACTCGGAGAAGATCACAGCAATTTTATGGAACCCCTTAATGGGCAGTAGCGGGAAAGGGCAAGGCTGAGCACCAAGGCTCCGAGTTTTATTTATGCTCCGCAGCGCTGGGGGGAGAGGACTCTCGGCGCAGGCTGCAGTATTAAACCACACGGTGCAGTGTCCTCCTGCTGCGACTGGTGCACAGGCAACACTGCTTGGAAAGGACTGAGCTCCTAAAGCCACAGAAAGACCCCACATCTCTCTCCTGCCCCATGCTCTCGGACGAGCCTCTGGTCTTTGGAGTGCTGTGGTTTATCTGATACAGAGCAGCCCTGGAAAAAACTTCTTGGTCCTTTTCTCATTCTGTATCAGTGAGAGCTTCAGCACACAAATTGGGCTCCCTTTATGAGAGGCTAATGCCAAACAACTGCTGTAGCTGCAAACTGGGGGGAGAAATAATACATACAGTGTAATGCAATGGTCCTCTGACCTCACCAGAGCACATAACCTTTTGCAAAGTGCACTGCAGAGCACACAGCAGCAGACAGAGCTAACTGAGTAACTTGGAAATAACAGAGAATATTCTTTCAAGACCCTGTAAAACCTCCCTTAACAACATGCACCCTGAGAGAAGAATTTACCTTAATATCCCGTGCTTAATTTTGAGCATGATAAACTGCGTTATCTCTGGGAACTTAACACTGCTGCAATGCAGCAGATTTTAGAGAAAATATTATTTATTATTCCTGCAATCAGTAAATAATGAAAAGGAAAGATGTAGCGACTCAGATTCCACGATTTACATCTGAGTGGGTCAAGGAATCTAAACCTATAGAGAGCCAACAGCAGAGCTGAGGACGAGAGCTGGATCTTCTCGGATGCTCCTTCTAATCATACTGGCAGTAACACAAACAGGTCTTGAATTATTGCTGTAGAGTGCTCCACATGCTGAAAGATTATGAGTTTAAAATCACTTCCATCTTAAGTAAATCTATGAAATTGTCTTTGGAAAGTTTTTTTTTTAAAGTAATATTTTATCCTCCTATTTGTTTTGTCTCTTCCCTGCCTCACGTCTCTCTCCTCCCTCCCACCACAAACAGCACCTCCCCTCCTTTTTGGCATCATTTCAGGCTTCTGACATTGTGCACAGTTATCTCAGCCCAACCCCCCTCCCACAGTCACAAGCCCCCTGGACCTGTCCTGTGTCAAGCAAAGCTCCTCTGCCCCCTAGCAGCTGGCCAGGACGGTGACAACACAACGCACGTCCTTAGACCCGCTTGGAGTGCTCAGGCCCGGGGTGCTCCTCTCCTGCTCTAACAGGTCGGCAAGTCAACGCCTGAGCGCGTTAACAATGGCTCTAACTCCCCTTCAAGTGCCTTTCACTGTTATGGACAGAACAGTTTGTGCACCTCCTAAAACCAGACAGCAAAGCCTCTCTGGTATTTATTGGGATGGCAGCGCTACGAAGACAATGTGTTGTTTATTGCACTTAGCAGAAACGTCTCCGCGTTCCTTTTAGCTGCTGCAGCTGACGGGCTCCCATCTGCTATCTCACCACACATTCTGGCCACTTGCTCTTCTAGAAGTGATGGCCTTTCAACAGAGGCCCTTTTCTCATTGCAGATGGTAGTCAGAGGCTCAACCACTCCGCAAACAACAACTAAGAACATCCAGAATCTGCCTATCCCAGAGCCACTTTCTCAGGGCTATGTTCACAATGTGTATGAGGGAGGAGCAGCTCATTGCCAGTGCTAATGGGGGTCACTTCCTGTGGCGGTAAGAAGCTCTTCCTTCAAGAAGCATTCCTCACAAACCTTCCTTGCTGTATTGACCGATACACTACCTGGATTGTGTGTGGCTCACTCAGATGTTGCACAGGACTCTAATAAGAGAGGACAGTAGATATTCAACAAAGCATTTAAGAGGACTTAGAAATAGCCACTCAGCCAGAACTAGAAGAAGACAAGTTGTAACCGCTCACCTATGGAAGTGTCTTGTCAAGCGCCGCTGGCTGTTCTCAAGGACGGGTCCCGATGGGTCTGGACTCCTCCTACGCACCGCGGTTTCTGGGTCTGGGCTGGAGGAGGACGGTCTCAAACAGGCATCACGGCCTCTGCACGAGAGCGAAGGCACCCAAGGGTTTTGGATGTAGCTCTAATGAGAGAACCAGAGGGAATCACCACATTTGTGGAGGAAGAAGACAGCAAGCCAGATACTGCTACAAACATAACACCAAGCTCCAAGTCTCAGTGGTCACTCACCATTTTCTCATATCACATAAAACGATCACATAATTCAGAGCTTTAGTTTAAACAAATTTAAAAATTATAACTTTTTCTATAATGATTTAATCACATGTGGCTTATGCATAAATTGCTGTGTGAATAGCAGTGCTGAATTTTCAGTTCCTTGAAACGCTTAGGCAACATGTAATTTTGAAAACCTGTAAAGGGAAAATATGTTAAGCTGATAAAGAAAAGGCAGGGGGAAGGACAGGAATTGACGATCATGTAGTGTCACCAACAAGCTGAAATGTTCTCTGCACAAGAAAGAGAAGATAGGGACATTCCTTTTCAAATGCACCAGACAAAGTATTAAGCTCAACAGCCAAAATAACCTTGAACCAGTTCTAACCATTCTATCAAGAGACCTCTACAATAAAGACACACAAAGATAAGAAAAGAGAGACATCAGATCAAAGCTGAATTTGGAAGGAAAGGATAATCAATGGATAAAGAAACTAATTAGGGAATGGATGGAGATGACAATATAAAGAATCCAAAAGCAGGAGCTCTGCTGCTATCTTCAAAACATCTTTGCTAATACTTCATATTTCTCTGCAGTGCTTGCTCATCTCAAATTTAGGAAGATTTTGTCTTTCTTTCTTTCTTTTTTTTTTAAAAAAAATAAAGTAGAATTCATCTAATGAACTCTGAATATTATGACATCATCTTCTCCTGCCTTACAGAAGTTGTTCAAACACCCACACATGTGCACACACACTCTCCTTTCTATAAATACCCACAGCTGGAAGCAGCCAAAGCTACTATCATCAGTAACTGGGTAAATGGAAAATAAAACAAAAGAAGGGACAAAAGAAAGAGGAAAAAAAAACAGACAACTCTGGATACCACAAGCTCAGCATTAACTTCAGCATAGCCCACGGACAGAGAGCATGGACAGTTTATTTCATCTGCTTTCAAAGTGAATGTGAATTTATGTCCCAAGTAAGGAAAACCTGAAGTTAAGGTTTTCAAAGACCTGGAATCACATATCGGTATCATCTACAGTGCTCCTATGTACGTGAGGGCAGTACCTTACATCAGGAGGGATATCTGAGGATAACTGCTGGAAAGCACCTAGCAAGCCCCTTGGATAACACTGTAATCAGAACCTGCACCAAATAAAGGAAATTAACAAAACCTGAAACAAACCTGCTCGCTTTTCCTTGTCCCAGGCAGTGGATAGATGAACTTCGACAGTTGCTGCAGCCTAGTTAACACAGGGAGGGCTTGGGGGCACCCAGGACAATTGATACTGCATTATACATTTTGCCAATACAGCCTCACTGAAGAAATCTATATCCCCCATTGGTGTGGGTTTTTGCTAGCACAGCAAAAGACAAACAGTAACCACGAGCTGTAATAAGTGAAGTGAAGGCTGAAGGAATTCGTGCAGTTCAGGATGGTTTCCCAGAGGTCAGAAGCCCATGTCACCAAAACAACGCTGCGGGAGAGCCGTGACTTCTCTTTGAGCACAAACACCAGTCCGAATGGAAAAATCTGGTGCGAGAGAGGGTATTGTAACTGGTGTCGTGGAAAAAAACACCACTTATTAAGGCTGAAGAAATAGATAGGATGATGGAGGTGGTAAAATGCCACCTCCAAAGGCAAAATCTTGTGCTGTGACTGTCCTTGAAATCCTCTTTTTCTTGCAGCCTGATTAAGGGAAAAATATTTAGTTAGACACTGTCTTTGTCCTCCACGTGGATAAGCACAAGGAAAAAAAAAAAAAAAAGGAAGGAGGAAAAAAAAATCAATACAAGCTGTCTTCAGTTTAAGCAGAATGTTACAGTGGATAGGTTTATGAAACCTCCGGTAGGGAAGAGCACAATTGCTCCCACAACAGCAGAAGTTGCAAAATTTTAGTGAAGTATTACTTTCTGAGGTGTCATATAACAAAAAGAAAATGCAGTAAGAATCCTCACTGCTCAAGGACAGTACTTGGATCGGAGTATAAAAATCACTAACCTGGAATAAACTCAGCTGGTCTAACGCAGTGGTTGCGATGGTAGTCAGCGCTATGGGCCAAATAGGAAAATACCAAAACCATCACATCGAGAGGAACAAGAATAAATAAGGACAATTAAGGAATTTTTCATCCTATTTCCCATGGCAGAATGATTTGTGGTCTGAAAGAGTTTACATCCCTTCCACCCAGTTTGGTTCAATTGTATGGATTTAATAGACATGTACATTTTCTTGACAAAGAGCCAGCCAGCTTAATGAGTACATTAGATTCCTGTCCTCCCTGGTATTTTGGAGCAAGGAGGTCCACGGGATATCTCCAGCTTGCACGAAAGCACACACAGCTCTCCCTGTACCTCTTTTCCATCTCTCCTTTACATAGATACATGCATTTTCTTGCCGAAATCGCTGCATGATCCTATCTGACAAAAACGAGACAGGTACCAAGATACAGGAACAGGGGATAGGGAAAGCAAGCAGATGGTCTTGCTTTACTATGCAGGTGCTGTTCAGCAATTTTTCCCACCAGTGAAGCTGCTGTATTTTGCACAATGTTTTCCCAATTCACTAGACAATCAGGAACAGAACAACACGAATGCTCTGTTCTGCTGCGATGTGCTGAGACAGCAGGTTATCGCTAGTGGCTCTGAAGCTTGCTGACATCTGACATGAATTCCTGGCATGCTGACTTTTTAAAAATCGATGGGGACAGACCTCAGAGTAACAGAAATAGCTGTGAAGTTTAACACTGCTGAAGCTGTTCAAGCTTGATTGGATGGCGAACACAGAAGGTCACAGAGAGGAGCACTAGATCCTCATCAGTAGGAACAGAAGCAGATTATTATAGCAAAAAATCACTCTGAAGTTTCATAGCTTACTGTTCCTGTGAAATAGCCGAGATCAGGAGATGCATAATGTGCAGTAGACCTCTTCTTTATTAATACAACCTTAAGCTAAGGATGAAAAATGTATATTGGCACACGGAAAGGCTCAATGGAGTGTTATAAAGCCATTGCTTGACCTCCATTTTTGATAATTTTGGAGCACTTCCTGAAAACTTTTGTTAAAGGAAGCACTTCAGCCATAGGAAGATTGCTGATTAGATTTCATTTTTTTCTGAGCAAAGGTGGGGAAGTAACTGTTAACTTCCACGATGAAAGCACGTATAAATTCACATTTTATTGAAAACGTGCATGTAAACCTTATTGCTAGGTTTGTTATAAAGCCGTGGTGCAAAGAAATTAGTAATAGGGAGCGTTGCTTCAAACTAGACCAAATTACACAATAAGAACTTCAAAATATCATCTTAGTACAATTCATTAAGCACAATTTCTCATTCATTCTGATTACATGTCCATCTTAAAGAGGCCCACACAGAGGGAAAAGTTAATGAGTCAATGGAAATTTAGAGAGGTCAGCAAAGCTGTTTGAAAAACTCCAAGAACACAACAAAAATGGCATGCTAACTTTCCTTTCAAAATACAAATGGGAATAAATTATAACTACATAACAAAATATAGAACTTCCATGCAATTGTAAAAAGCAGCTAAGAGCATGCCTATTAAACCAACAATTACAGTTGCACCGAATAATAGTACCTTCCATCCAAGTGATCTGAAAGCTCTTTAGAAGTTTTCATGAGATTCACTTGACATACAGGTGGATTTCACATATTTGCTGAGATAACTGGCAAAGAGAGAGCAGGAACTACAGCAACACAGGAGGGGTTTCCTGTAAGCCCTTGCTCGTACAGATTAGATAATGGCATCATGCAAATAACATAATAATCATATCAATATATTTTATTGAAACTAATGGGACATTGTCAAATGCTTCTGTGGGGTTTGTAATATAGGCATTGGAAATACATCTCTTTCTCTACCAGTTCCCTCTCACACTAGTTGGTAAATGCAGCTCCCACTGGATTTACAGAACACAAGCCATGACAGTACCAGCCTTCTGAATTCAGCAGCACAGAAACGCTGCATCAGCAACACCAACCAAACTCCTTGTTGAATTGGGGTAGCAAAACGCTCCATTCCCCTCTTCACAAGGCTGCTGTGGGCTCAGAATGTCATAACCCAGCTCTTCCTTGTGTAGGAGTAGCCAAAAAGAACAGGAGAGCACCCTAGAGCTGTGTGCTCCGCAGTTATCCTGCCTCTTCTTTCACAAGAACAGACCTTGTGCAAAATGACTGACTCTGTAACGCGGGGGGCTCCCACACTAAATCTCATGCACTCTCTCCTCCCATTTCACGGCTTCTCCCAACCCCAGGAGGGCCTCAGTCAGCAGGAGACAAACTATATGGGAACACAGGACTCTGCTTTCCTAACATAGATCAGGAAATAGGTCACCACATACATCCAAAGGAGAGAATGGAGCGAAGTTTGCAAAATTAGACACCTCACTATGCAAGAATGCGAGGTCAAGGAGAGAAATACAGTGATCAATTTTAGATCACATTTGAAGTGTAATCCCTGTAAACTCCTTGACATGTAACACTGTGTGCAATAACAGAAATATCTGTACAGTACAACTGCCACATACTTCTGCAGTGGCTGTTTGACTCTCCTAGCAAATTCCCTTCATCCATTCCATGGATTTTCTATTTTAATAGCTGACTACTGAAGATCCAAGTGGCAAAAATTACCTTACTTAAAAATATTCCTAGCGGGGAAATACCTCCTTTATTTACTTGTAGAGAATTTATTTCCTGATGATCATTACTTTGTTTAGTACTAAACCAAACCAAAAATTAAATTAAATTAAAATTAAATTAAATTAAACCAAAGCGTGCTAAAGGAAAACATTATCACATAAAAGCAGAAATGGGGTAATTCTCAGCTCTGATGACAGGCCTTTGAGTAACTGTCACCAAAGTAGAAGAAAAGCAACTTTCTCCTTTAAGGTGCAGCACTTTAATTCTCAGATATGCCCATCCTGTCCAGGTTTGCACAGAATAAATCCTGTTGCAGCCACCCACATCCCAAACTTACTCATGCACCTCCACCTGTGCTGTGGGAGGAAAGTTTTCTGTGGATTCTCAAATTACAGGTTTCCAAAGTCCGGAATTCTTCAATGCACACAGTCATAGTTTTCAAGTGACCACACAGCAATAACCACTTTGCAAGACATATGCATGAGCGTCTTAATTCAGTGTTTACTTTCAGACTTATACTATCGGATTTTAGGAGCATATCAAGGTTATGCAATCACCCTCATTATAAAAAATAACCCAAAGCAAATCTGATTGAATAATCAAAATAATAATAATAATTATAATAATCATAGTATATTGCCTGGCAGCAGGCCAGAACACATGATATCCTAGACAATAGCTTCCTATTTATTCCTGGAAGGCCCAGCCGGCCTTCTTGAATAATAAATGCAATATACTCACTGCAACCTTCGTGGAAAGTGAACGTGTCCCGTATCTCCAGCGTCCTTGGCAGAGCCTCTTGATTCCTGCTTGGCCAGTTTTTACAGTTGAATCCCTAGAGCCAGACACTTCAACTAATTAGAGGATTACCTCCTAGCCTGGTTATTTATGGAAATCAGAACAATTCACTGCCTGAAATATCAAACTCTTCTCATATATAAGACACCTTCTACTAAAACGAAAATAGATATTTATGGCAGACTTGGTCATCTGAACCATTTATGGCTATGGCCATCTCAACATAGCACAGAAGAAGGATATAAATATTATTCTAAGACAAAATCCATATTGGGAGGTCAAAAGCACACAATATAAATGTCCTTTTCTCATTCCAGCTGTGGTAAGACAGTTTATGCCCTGCATAACCCAGGATTTGGGGCCTGTACTGTTGATAGCATTTAAGAATACGCAAACCCTAGGAAACCAAGATTTGAAATTCTAGGGAGCCCACTAGATGTCCTGATGTGAGAGAAAGAAGGTGAATACAAGTATCACTTTATTTCAAGTTGAAAGTAGAGAGGCAATTGAATTATTCTGTTTCTCCAATCAGCTCTATCTCAGCTTCTGCGAAATAACTATAAAGAACACTATCAATTCTCCTTGGTTCAATAGTGAATGCTGAATGCACTTTTTACTGTCAATTATGATTTATAATACTTGGGCAAGGAACAGACCCCCTGAAGATTTGGAGTGGAGCAAGAACAAACCCATTTCCAAGATAAAGATCTGTATTCACTAGAAAATGTGTGAAATGGTGACTTGTTCTTCAGCTGAGGATAATGAATTTGCAGTGAGAGAACTGCAGTTGCAGTCACAAGTGCAGAGAAGCTCGCGTGGCTCTGTCCCCGTGCAGCCTCGCAGCCTCTCCTCGTGGTTCCGTAAAACGTGCATTTGTAAAACATACCGTACCCCTAGCCTCGTCAGAACTTCAAACCACGAAATCCTAAAACTCCTAGCAGATTTTCCAAATACCAGCACAAGTTTTGGGATAGATTTGTGTGTTCCAGAGAGGCGTTATAGCGCCCAGGATCAGCATGGAAACCTAACATGCCTCAGGACATCATGAACTTCCACGATATCGCTTGAAACCTTCCCCGTTCCCAGGGCCTTTTGCCATCAGGAGTTCAACAGGAGGCTTAACAGTTCACGGTTGTCCCTTTTACCAGGCTTTAAGTTCTTCACAGCACATCACAGACTCAGTTCTCTTAATCTTATAATTGAGAATCTAACTAGTACCTCTGCAGACCAAGAGTAACTTCAGCAAGTCTTTTCTGCAACTTTCTAAACAGATTTACAGGCACCTAAACCAGAGAGGCTTAAAATGAGTAACTGAATTCAGGGAAAATAACCTTCTAGCAGTACTAAACCTGAACAAGGCAAAATTAAACCTGTTCCAGATATCTATCATTTAAAACCTTATTAGCCCATTATGCTGAAATCTATCATGCTTTCTTCGAGTTGGTTACTTAATAACCTTTGTGCTGTTACCTGACGGAAACGGGTTACGAAAGCATCTTTATAGGCCAGGTCCTTTTGGCAGAGCGCTCTATTCACTGGAGAGCCTATTCGTGCAATTCAGGGCACTCAATAAGACCCTTTATTTAGAGTTTCAGAGACAGCAAGCTCTACATTTTGATATAATAGCAGAGAGCGCTCTGAGAAATTGAGTAGCTGTTTAAGAATTATGAACATATTTGCTTTAACACGTAACAAGATGAAGCTACCCAGAGAGCAGCCACCGGGGCGGATGGAGCCCAAGGGCCACCGCAGCGCCCACCCACGAGCGTCCCACGCTCGGTTCCCGCTCGTTTTCCACAGGCTGCCCTAACCCTGGCACTCGCTGCTGGCAGTTCAGGTACACGGCCTTCAACCAGGGATAACGTGGCCAGGAGAACCAGGGAGCTCAATCACCACAGCACGGCGAGAACTGAGGGAGCTTGAACCCACGGGGAAGCCCTGACCTCGGAAAGCCGGGGACCTGCCGCCCACCAGGCCGCTCTCTGACGGACCGCGAGCCAGGCTGGTCCTCTGCCGGCCCCTTTGGTTCCATCTCCCGTGAGAGCTGAAACATCGTGGCCCCACAAGAGCAGACAAGAGTAATGATACCCCACTCCCCGCCATCTTCTTGGCAAGATGGGCTGGATAAAGCAGAAAAAAAAATCTCATTTGTAAAATGCTTCTTATCAAAATTAATTCTGAGGACTGAGCTAGTGCAGGTGGAAAGTATTTGTCTCTGCTGATTTGTTAGGTTGGTGACATTGCCTCATTCTCTTTGAAGCTGGCTTTCAGTATTAACAACCTCAGCTGTCAGCCTGCTATCTTTCCAGGACTCTAATGCAGCTACTGACTCAGAAAAGAAAATATCCTGATTATGTAGTTACCATTAGTTTCTATTAAGAGTCCCAGCTGGAAGGAACAAAGACCGAGAATTAAGGGAACAAAAATATTAGGTTTTCCTTTGTGATTTTTGACTTATAATCACTAGGATTTTCATGAGAATGTTCAAGGGTATGGAAGAGCAACCTTTTTTTTTTTCTTTTTTTTTCTGGTCTGCTTAATGCTATATCTAGCTAGCTATATACAATTGTAATGTGATTTATGTGAAATGTTAAGAAAGCTGGTGTTATAGAGTTAGTCTTCTTCAGGATATTTGTAAAATGCAATGAGATTCCTTTATAGACCGGTTACCAAGCTCACTCATGGATACCATGGCACAGAACCTGCTGTGGATCAGGACTCTGCAGTGCCAAGGACCAAACAACAAGCAGTCACCTCCCCACCACCCAGAAAACAGGCTGCATTCGCCCTCGACTGAGTTGTGCTGAAGCACGTATTTAAAATACATAGAACTGTATATTTGGTGCTGCACAGGAAAAATAAGATAAATGAAGTTAGAAAAAGCAACGAAGGAAGCTGAGACCACAGACAAAGTCCTGGTTATGAGAACATGAAGAAAGGTGCATGAGAGATGTTTTAGACAAACAACCTTCTGGAAAGGTGCTTGGCTCTTGATGTAGTCATGACATAAATCTCTGCACAGTTTTCTTCAACAAACCAGTTAGATACAGCCTCTATCTTTTTCTTTTCTCACTGAAAGACCACATAAATTATCCTAACAATAAAAATGAGACAACAACTTTTATCTTAAAACTGAGGACAGACGAGATGAAGAAGAAATATTAACCGCTTGATTGGATTGCATCTATGAAGACTGTTTCTCCGTCTCCCCTTCTCAACAGGCTCAGTTGCTACCCATCCTGTTCTTCTTCCTCCATAAAAGAAAATTGTTTTTAAATTGAAAGCTCAAATGTTTCAATTCTCCAAATCAAATGTTTATTTCAGGATAATGCCATCTTCACCCAAGTGTTTAAAGGATTTTGTTTCATATCAGAACAAAACCACACTTCCTGCATCTCAAAAGTTGCCATAAATACAATTGTTTTCTTCTAAGAAGCTCTCTTACATTTTATATGTACACATATAAATACATATGGCAGAAAAAGAAAGATGGCAATGCAAAAGGGACTCCTGTCATTCCCAAAGCATACGCGCTCAGTTGCAGACTTTGCGAGAGGAAGAGGAGAGGATCGTTGTAGTCAGTGGTTACACTTTGAAGGCACATAGTGATACATGCCTCTTCCAAGCAGCTGGTCTCTGCAATGCAATGCAGTGGCACCTACCTTACTTTATTAACATTTTTCAGATGAAAAGGCATGTGATGAGCCTACATGCTCACATTACAAAGATACTTATGTTTCTAACTTAAAAATCACATGATTCACCTGCTAAATCTCCAAGCCTTTTACAGCACTGGAATTCAGTCCTGTTAATAAAGACCAGGAATTGTAGATTCCAAGAGTGCCCAAAATAGTCAGCAGGAGATAATGTGTAATATGTAACCACAGGAAAAGCAAACTGGAAAGACCACCGGCTTTCATAAATCATTTTTTGACAGGAAGGTTATTTATCATGGGAAATAAGCTTAATAAATAATAGAATGAAACAACCTTAATAAAAAAGGGAATCAAGCTCTGTTCTGTTAGAGCATTATAATTAATGTGGGTAGGGGGAGCGGCAGAAAGAATTGTTATTATCCTGACAAATGGATTCTGAATTGTTTCAAAAAGTTCATCTACATCCTTTAAAGCTTTGAATGAGGAAAATCCAATAATTGCATTTTGTTTTCTAACAAGTAGTGAGAACTTTGGCAGGAGGTGACCAGTTAAGGAAGAATTATTCCTGTGACCTGGAGGAGAGAGCAGCTACTAGAGGAGGTTATGACAAAGGATTTTGTCATTACTTTATGTGGAGGCCATCCAGTTGCAGCACCCCGAGAAACACATTCTTGGGGAAAAAGCAAGGGAGTTAAGATGAGGATGTGAAAATGGGAAAGGAAAAACAAACAATAAACATGCTGGTTTGGTATTTTAGTTAACAAATCCATATTTCATGACAAACACTTCATGCTAAACCATAAAGATAGTTCTCTGCAAGGTGAATTTTTGCTTACTTAAATCATGACTTTCTATATTTGTCCATTCTTTCCTGGTTGTTAATAAAAATCACCCAGAGAACAAAGCTGCTGAATATACCAAACAGACGGGGATTTTCCATCATAGTCTCAAATTTGAGCTCTTGATTAAAAGTCACTTTCCTCCCGTTTCCCCATCTGCAGGTGGGAATTTGAGGATTTCTGCCTAGATGCCAGAAAGCCTCTGAGCATGGGTGGCTCCTGAGCAGTGAGGTACCGGCACCCTGCAAGAAAGAGGGGCACCCAGTGCCACCCTGGGAGCACAAGGCAGCAGCTCCCTGCCCTGCCAGGCCCTCCGCCTGCAAAACAAGGGGAGACACTTGCAGTCGCTGCCTTTATTTAAAATCTAACATCCTGCAGTCCTGGATGCTGCCTCTCTTTTGCCTGGAAAGCAACTTACGTTACAAACGGCACCTCTGAGGACCAGGCTCCTCGAGGAGAGCTCAATCTCTCAGAGAAAAAGACAGTTTCATTCTCGAAGCAGCAAGTACTCCCAAGGGCTGTGAGAGGAGCTCTGCAGCAGACTCACCATGTATGATTAAATTTCAAACTACCCTGCTTAATTTATACTGACCATTGTTTTTAAAAAGCAGTGATGGGTCAGAAATGAGTGGCATCGAGCCATCTTATAAGTAGCATTTCCAGCTAAGAGCTCTGAATTGCAGAGCTTGGGCTATTTCTCCCAGCCTCTCCTCCCCAGAAGCCTCTTTATTGCTGCTCCCAGCGTCTTCCTGGGCTCTGCTCAGTATTCAGCTGAGTCCTCGCACCCAATCGACAGACAAGCCACAGGTCACACAAGGCGGAGTGGCAAAATAATTCTTATCCAGGAGATCATTTGAAAGCCTCTTAAAGTGCGCCTGGACAATCTGTGATGAGGGGACGATATTATTAGGTATCTTACCTGTTACAAATTATTCAGCACCTCAAAGTTGCAGAAAGCCAACTGGTTTTAGAAAGCAGATGTTGAAAAAATATATATTTTTTAATGTTTTACTGTGAGATTCTTAACTTTTCATATTATCGCAAGACCAAAGCAGATACTAAACTCAGCTTTTATTCTGCTTGATCGTACTATGATTCTACTGGAAATGCTCCTGTTGACTTCAGAGAAGGGGAATCAGGACTCTTGGTCCCCCCAGATTAGTTATTTTTCCACTCCAGATTTAGATGAACACACTGTCCTGAATTCTGTAGAGTAACATAGACATAAAGCGACAGAAAATTAATATAAATATTAAGTTTTCAGAGTGTAGTACCTTAGGCCAAAGTCTTCTTCATGTTCCCTTGGGAACAGTTTGACTAACATAATGGATAAAACAACCCCAGAATTCAGTGTGTTCTTATTTCTTCATCCAGCATTGTTAGCTCATCCAGCACTGCCTTAGCTCCTTGCTTGAAATTAAACACTCAGCATTTCTTCTTTCCTATTCTGCTTTTGCACACAACATCTCTGATGTAAAGTTGGGCTACTGTTAATTTAATTACATGGTAGGAAGGAGAACACAGCATATTATTCCAAGGTTATTGATAGCCAGTTGCAGCACCTACTGGTACCCTCATATATTCCCCCTGGAGAATGTGCCACTTTAATCATGCACACTGCAGCAGTGCAAATGTGCTTTCCACTCTTTCAAAGCATTGCATTTAGATATTTTCCATTCATCTCTTCTAGAAATGAATGAAGTGTGCTTCCTATTGTAAATGTGTGAGAGTCACAGAAATGGAACTCAGTTCTGTATTGGTATGTGCTTTCCTGCAGAAGTCATTACTGCTGCAAAAGAAGAATCTTTAATCTGCTCGGAAAAGACACGGCAACAGTGATTGACCATTTCTGTTCCCGGCTTGCTGGCAATAAAACACTTATTCATAATACATGTTTAGTGCTGCAGGTGGCATTGTTACTGTTCAAAGAGCCCTACTCAGCATATACTGTGCTCAGCACTTCATCTTCCTGAAAATGAATCTTGAAAACTTCTTGAATTATATATCTCCTCCTGCTTTTCAGTGGATCCATAATTTTCTTCAGAAGATAAATTGCGGACAGCAGCACTGATGAGAATTAAACTAGCAAGGTTCACGTTAAGAACATAGTCAGTAAATCAAAAACTGAAAGTAATGTCTGAGTTTCAAAACCAGAGGCTGACTATATCCCGAGATGCTATGATGGAGTCTGGTAATGAAGTCATGAGGTTAAACATCAGCCTGTCGGAGTCACCCACATGCAAGAGCAACATAAACCTGCCCTCCTCTTGTCATTCTAGCAACAGCAGTGAAACTGGCCTCGGGACATAAAGGGAGGAGAAGGAACCTCAGACAACTAATTCTGAAAGGAGGAGGCTATCCACATCAAAAACAACAAAGCAATATTGGTCTTCAAACGCTAAAAAACAAAGCCAGGTACTAGAAGAGCTTTATAAGGTTAACGCTCCATATTCTCCAATGTGCTCACTTGTTGTAGCAACTGAAAGAAAACCTCTTAGATGTAAAACTCATACTCTTATTAAACAAAGAAATTCTCCTAAAAATATAATTATATCTCCCGCTCCAAACCCTTCATATTCACCTTTAGCAGCAATCACATTGATCTTGTTTAACTAAAATCATTCACTAGTAATTCACAGATCACACATCAATTTATCGTGTGAACATTTTACTAATCTAGTCTTCTATTTTCCTGGTGAATGACCCTGCCAAAACCATTTGCATATCAATCCTATCAGCTGTCAATGCAAAGCAGGTATTCTGCTCTAGCGGTGGTATCACATCTGCAAGACAATGAAGACCTCCAAAAAAAGGTACAAAAGAGGATTCATATCCTTTACACTTCATATTCTTCCCTTAATCCACAAGCTTTTTCTTGTGTCCCGAACATTTCTGCTTCTCCATTAGTAAGTAATTTGCTGAGGATGATCACGTTTGGGGGCAAATATTTGGTGTGATGCGTGGGGATTTAGCTGTGTGACTGTGTTGTGCTTAATGGGAGCCGTGTTGCTAAAACCTCTGCGCATGCCTGGGCTCCTCACCCCTCTGCAGCGCTCTCGGCTCTCAGCAGTGTCAAGCTCTAGTAAATTGATGGGCTGTAGTCTCATCTCAGTGCACCCAGATCCCTGTGTATGGGATTTATGTGCAGAAACCTACTGTGGCAAGATAAGACAGTATTCTTAGTTTATAGAGGTAACCATGTTAAATCGTGAAATGCCTAATATTAGAAAACTCACAGCTCTATACGGGAAGTAATTTTGCTCTTTTGAAATCAGATCTTTGAATTTGCATTTGAATTTGGTGCCTGTGGAAAGGAGCAGGCTGCCGGCTCCAAGCACCATTTTGCATTTATCGAGCGAGCAGGTTCAGCACAAATGGAAGAACCGTCACTGCCTTCCACACAGTTCACCAGAACATCTCAGTCTCAGCCAGGAAAAAAAGGGTAATTCAAAATCTGTGCCAAATAAATCTCCACATCATTCCTGAAGTTTCCCAAGGGAATGGTGAATTCTGTGCTATGTCACGTAAGGGCTAAGTCGGATCTAGTAACTTACTACCAGGCTGGCACGTACTTCCAAACGAAGAAGAATTTAGCAGCCCAGAGGCTCGGTCGATAAATCCACACAGCTCCTCTAAGCTAAAGTGGCTGCACCGATTTACACCCTCTGAGGCCTTGGACCCTGGAAGCGCAAATACGACAGAAAGTGTCACTGGATAATGTAAACATGTATGAGCGGTTTATCACACAAATTCATGCAGAAAAATGCATGAACTGGTATCACTTTTCTAGTAACAGACATCAGGTAGGAATAGGGTTTGTTCACTCTAGCATTTTTCACTCTAACATTTAGATGCTTTTCTCCAATGCCTCTGTGTTCTCCGCCAGAGCAAAACTGAACTTCTAAAGCTCCCATCAACAGCCCCCTGCATCCCGCTCTCCCACGGCGATGCCGCAAGTGCCCCGTTCCCTGTGAAAATGCCCTTTTCCCTGCTGCTCCCCTCCGGATGTAAGACTGGGAACTGAACAACCGCTCCCGTGACTGGAGACGGCAAATTTAAAATGCCCTTAATTGGATGCTGAAAAAACTAAGCGTGCCGCACAATGGCTGAGACACAAGACTTATGGTTGTTTACTGTAACACCAAGACAGTCCCATTAACAAGAATGATGGGAAGCTGCATCCCAGCATTATTCTTAGCAAAGGACTTGACAAATATGTTTTGTAAATGAAGGAGCTACAACAGAGAAAACATATAATACACTTTTCCCCCTTTTTTCCCAGTGAAATGGTTGCATGTTTAATGCTTTATACATTATTCAAGGCTCCATTTTCCAGGGTTCATCAATACTCTAGTCCAGAGCAGCTAGAAGCTTGTAACAACTGACAAATGTAGACAAAACATGCTGCTTAACCCAAGAACAGTGGGTCAGAGAACAAACAGGAAAATTTATTGTCTTCACTATATTACTGTTGGAATGGAGAAGTAAATGAATACCATACATTATAGCTTATCACTTACAGTATGAGTGTATCATGAACAGCCCAGCATGTCCTACTTAAATAATACTGATGGATAACACGGGGCAGCTTTTGTTCATCGCTGGGGTTTTGTCTTGCCTGTGCGTTGTCTGCACTTACCTAGGGCCAGAGGAGGACACAGAAGGAGGGCACGGGGCTCTCCCGATCCCCCTTCCGTGCATCTCCGTCCTGAATCGAGGCCGTGCCGACCGCCCAGGTTATTGCAAGGAGATAAAAAAGGTGTCTTAGGATAAAAAGTGGATTCTGTGATATATTTTTAGGCTACATGTTCTGTTATTTCCCAGTTGTACTTGTAAGCAGCACAGTAGAGGACAAAGGGAAAAAAAGAAAAAAAAAAAGGAGAGAGAGGTAGGAATAGCAACCACAGTTTTATTGCCTCTGCCTGCTGGAGAACTGTATGGAGATTAGCAATAATTTTTATATTCAGCATAGTCCCTCTGAAGGTGACTCAGGAACTTGTGTGAAGTGGCATTCTAGCAGAACACGAGCAACCCTAACCCTGTGGTGCTGCCTCTCTGGTTGCTTCGGTACATCCTATACCCAGACCTTGTGCTTGAGCAAAGGAGGCTGCGCCGGGGCCACATCAGCACCTGGGGCAGGAGCTGCCTGCAGTGCCAGGACATGGGTTCTCCTCGGGAGCTCATCCCACACTGTCATCACACCCTTCCAGACCTTACGCTGGTGCTCTGCGAATGGCAAACAGGTAGGAAAGGGCATTGCCTTCCTGAAACTGCAATTCAGAGCTATCTCACATTCACCTCGCAATGGAATGCCACAAAGCTGTAAAGTGGGGGAGAATCGAGCCCCAAAATCAAGCCCACAGAGGAACTAACTGAACAATGTAATTGTTCTGTTTTTTTTTTTATTAAGCTTTTTGCTATTCAATAGAAAATAGTATGAGAGATAATAATTTTCCCCCAATAATTGAAGGCATGTATGATTGAAGGGTCAAATTTATTATTTTTGGTAATTTAATTAAGTCACAAATGTTAACTGCAGGAATTAATTTGGTCTGACATCTTTAAAAGTAGTGTATTTTTTTTAAAGCAAGAGAAAGAAGATATTCCCACCCCATCATGAATTAAAGAGTGCTTGTCGACTCACATAAATGTATTATTTTAATTAAGATTTTGCAGCCACCAGTTATTAATTTAAATCTGACCTATACCTCAATAAGGGAATCTAAACTAACAAGTCAGGTTTGAATAAATCTGAGCTCTTACACAAATTACAGAGATTTTAATAAAGCAGCTCAATATTCCATGTGTATTTAATCTATCATGATTTTGGGATGTCCAGCAAGCCTCCAATGCAAAGTATTTCAAAAGGGAACTCAGAAATAAATAAAGATAGTATAGAAGTTCAAAATGGCACCCAGGTCTCCAATTCTCAGTGCCCCAAATGCCAAATTAGTCAAGACAGGAATCCTTGGGACAACTCCCTCGGTAAAATAGCTGTGAGACTTCCCTTTACCAACGTTAGGGAGCTGGAACACGAGGAAGCCCAGCAATGCTCGGCCAAGGAAGAGGAGGAACAGCAGTGTCAGGAAGGTAAGTTATGACAATGCAAATACCATAACAGAAAGGGAAGAACCTAATAGAATTTTACAAAACACCCATGGTGATGATTTCTATGCATACATAGATCAGTTCACTGGAGAAAGAAAAAAAAATAATAAAGACCATTTAGAATCATAGAATCATAGAATCGTTAAGGTTGGAAGGCACCTCTAGGGATCACCTAGTCCAACCCTCCTGCACACGCAGGGTCACCTAGAGCATGTGGCACAAGACTGCGTCCAAGCGGGTTTGGAAGATCTCCAGAGAAGGAGACTCCACAACCTCTCTGGGCAGCCTGTTCCAGTGCTCTGGCACCCTCACTGTTAAGAAATTTTTCCTTAAGTTCCTGCGGAACTTTTGGTATTTCAGTTTCCGGCTGTTTCCTCTAGTTCTGCAGGTGGCCACCACTGAAAAGAGGCCAGCACCATCCTCCTCACTGCCTCCCTTGAGGTACTTCTAGACACTGCTCAGGTCCCCTCTCAGCCTTCTCTTCTCCAGGCTGAACAGGCCCAGCTCCCTCAGCCTCTCCTCATAGGGCAGATGTTCCAGGCCCCTGATCATCCTTGTGGCCCTAGTGGTCACAGAATCATTTACCTGTCACATACATTGGCAAAAACACCTGACACAGCTGGGTTCTGGTCAACATCATCACGTGGCAATTCTTATAACAGAAAAATTCACGTCTGCTATAACCTCATATCAAGAGCCACCAAAACCCTCTCCCTGCCTCAGGACAGGACGTGTTTTGAGCAGCCAACTTACTCAGCCCCTAGGCTCCCCAGCCTGCACCACCCCTGGGCTTTTGTGGAAGAAACGAAATGTGAAGTCCCTGATGGCGGCTTGAGACCCGAGAGGGCTGCACACACAGACCCTCATCACCCATTACACAACCTTCATTCATCCCCAAGACTGCAGACAGGATGTCTCAGGGCATCTTATTATTCACCATCTCACCCAGCAATAAGAACCGCAAAGCAACAACTTCAACATAAGCCAGTATCAATATGATGGAAAGAACTGGCAAGTTTTACCAGGGCCCAGGCACATTCCCTCCCGTCCTTGGTAACATTCTGGTGCTACCTCCAGCCGCTGCAACTGCAGTTGCCTCCTGCTCTGAAACTGCTGCTGTGCAGTAACCTTGAACTGTGGTTGTCACAGTTCCCTGGGCAAATGGCTATGTCTTCTTTAGGCTATTTTACCCTACAC
>NW_010579609.1:716488-804082 GCF_000705375.1 Tinamus guttatus
AAGAAAGAAAGAAAGAAAGAAAGAAAGAAAGAAAGAAAGAAAGAAAGAAAGAAAGAAAGAAAGAAAGAAAGAAAGAAAGAAAGAAAGAAAGAAAAAAGAGCATCACTTCCTCACTTTGCCTTATACAATAATTTCCATCAGAAAACTACTGCACAGGGTTAAAAACACTCAATTACAGAATTTTGAGAATCAGAAATACCTGCAAAACATGCCCTTCCAAAAAGGAAAGCACCAGAAGTTCTGCTTTACTCAAGTTCTTTTCTAAAAGAAAGTTCTCTGGAAAAGCGTTGCACTCTGTTCTGAATGGCATTTATCATAGGCAAGAGCCACTTCTTTGTCCACGAGATATTCAAACCAGAAACAGAGCAAATCCTTTCGCTGTATCGCACATAGCTGGATGAAGGAAATCTCAAAGAATTTTATTAAAAAGAATCACTGTCTGGCTAAGAGGGAAAGGGAAAAACAGAATAGATACTTCCCTGCCACGATGAAAGCTTTTGCCAAGCTCCTATAGAACTGCAACCTTTTATTTAGCGAGGGCTAAAGCCAGGCAACAAGTATTGGGGAAAAATAGTCCTTAAAAAGAAACTGCATGTTGGCTGAAAAAGATAGCAGGATTCAGGAAGTCACTTCTATGGAGATACTTAATAAAACACTTATTTTGCATTAATTGCTATATCACTCTGCTAAATTAAATTAAAGCTATTTATCTTTTTCTGTTCTTCCTAGCATGTTTGCCATGATTTACATTTGAGATGGTTCAGAAGTGGGGGGAAAAAACAGTTGTCTGTTGTACTACACATAAGTAGTGTTTTACTGTTGCTTATAAACATACTTTACTGTTGCTTATGAATCTATTCCTTACCATAATACTTACTTCTGCCAAGTAAGAAAATCAACAGATCCGTCACAAAACATCAAGAACTTGTTGATGTCAGCCGTCAACAACTTAGTGCTTTTAAGTCTTCCTAGCCCAAATCGTAAATTAAAGGGATGCCATGAAGACAGTTTAAACCCTTAACCTTGGCTTCACAGAATATTCTATCAAGGTAACAACTGGGATCTATATTAATTTCCCCACCTAGACATGCATATACATGCACATACGTATGTGCATATACATACATACGTATGTATGTGCATAACATACAATACATACATAAACAAGTGTCACCACTTATTGGTTAAAAAAAGCAACAATAAACCTTCTGTAGGTGTTGTTTAATGATCCAAAAGCCCCCCAGAAGGCGGGATTTGCTTCTGCTCCCTCCAAGCCTCCAAGGCAAGACATCTGTGAACTCTCTAATGCTCTCCCGGGCCTTCAAACATACTCCTACCTCCCTGGCGACTTTTTCCTCATTTTCTATTTTCTAAATCCAAAGTCTTAATCAAGGCTTCGAGGGCCCAGGGCCTGGATCCTACCAAGACATAACACACATTTTAACCTGGGATGAGCTGGTGTTCGTGCCAACGCTCAGCCCAACACCGCGGGCATCCTCACGCCACCTTCCCTGGCACCAGCCCCGCGGCAGCCAGAGGCAACCGGGGAGCTGCCGTTGGTTCATCTTCAGGTTCAGGAGAAGAGGGGAGGGTGGCATAGGCAGCATTGCCTTTTTCAGAAGAAGACACACGTTCTCCTGTGTCTTCAGACCCCAGGAAGGAACCCCCGACAGCCCAGACGCCCGGTGTAGTTGTGCGGCAGGCACCTCTGCGGGCGGCGCCCTGCAGCTCCTGCAGCCGCTTCACGGCCTGCGTTGCCATGACCAACCCGAGGGCCTCGGCTGCCTCCGGTCCTCGCACGGGGCTTGGGGAAGTCAATAAGGGATCTGCTGTGGATCCGTGGAGCTATACGGCACTCTCGGAGCAAGGTCTGCAGGGCGAAAAGCACTCGTTAGCCTTTTGGTCATGAAACTCTGCCAGTTTGATACCTGAAACTAATCTTTCGAAAACCTCATTGTGTCTTTCACACAGCTAGATGACATGTTATGCAGTGATGGAAATAAATACACCTTACACTGTTGCCTGCATATTAAAGAGAACACGGTTCTTTGGCTGTACTTATGCATCGGTTAGCATCAAGTGAATAAATCTTAAAGGTACTTTAGGAAACTGACCCTAACTGCCTTCCTTTCTGCACACACGGGCCTGCAGAGTCCAAAACGCTTGGGACATGTTTCAGTTACACCAAGGTATACAAAAAGGTAACTTCATATGATTTGCATTGCTCTTTTTGGAATTGCTCTGAGCAACTGTTCCTGGAATTATTCAATACAAAATAGTTTGGATCAAATAGCAAAAGATCTCATCAGAACAAAGGGAAGCTTATGTTGGGAGGGTTTATTTAGAAAACCAACCAGAACTGATTATGAGCTTAGTACTTTATGTACATGCAAACTACATAAGCTATTTACCTTTATTTAAAAAAAATGCAATCCCCATTTCCTTACTCTGCAAATGAAAGATTTATTTTCCAAATTAATCTGGTGAAAAGAGAAGGAAAGGGGCAGAATAGAGGGATTACTGGGCTGAGAGCTCCACTGAAGTGTCTGTAGGCAGAAACAAGCTGATGAATATTTCATTAGAAAAAAAATACTGTAAAAAATAAAATTGAATCCTCAAAAAGGAAAACAAAATCACAAGATAAACTCCTTATACTAGAAGTTAAAATTCTCACTTGCTTTTGATGGCTGCTGCTTTTATTATTAAAGGTTTTGCTGAGTGTCTGCATTTTGATGTTAACATATGAAAATATGTTGACTGGCACAGAAAAACAAACTAATAAATTTCAACTTTAAGTATCTGTTTTAATGTATTATTGTACTTTATTGGCAATATTCCACAAGAAGATGTCTTTTTATTATTGTATCCCCTCTTTGCAATAAAGAGGAATGCTGCTCAGTGGCTCTTACTTTGGGAAATATGAAATCATTGTTTCTTGCTAGCTGTGGGCAAGAAATAGTTTTCAAGCTGAAGTTACAAAAGTGTGTTCAGAAAAATATATGTAGCAAGATATAGGTTAGTACCTTTCATAAATTCTTGCTACATAGATACAGCAAGATAATTTCCAAGCATGAACAGAGACAGCAAGGAAAATGTATCATCTCAAATCTGGTATCATTCCCCTGCATGACAAAAGATGGAATATTTAATATCATAAAACACGTAGACTTCAGTCTAGTGTGGTATGACACTTGTAGTAGAAAGAGCAACTTAAATATTACATACAAATGTTCTAACATCTTTGGCTAAATCCTTTGCCCCCAACTGAAATAAAACACCCAGTGCCTTCAGAGAAATCTCTGTCCGGCTACACGGGTTTTGTTGAATTAATTCAAAACTTCAGGGCATCCGAGTAGTTGGCAGACAAGTAAAAAGGAGACTCAACAGGCGCTTATGCCAAATGCATCTCTGTGGGTGTTGTAAGGGCAAGGCGCACACTGGTGCATCGATGCAGACCCATGCGCTCCTGCCAGCAATGCATCCAGCAGTATTAACTATACTGCAGCATGCAGCAGGGGCTCTGCCCACACACAGGCCTGGCACCTAGATCCCTCTCTTGAACTTTTGCAGCTTTTCTCCAGTCACTAAAGCACAGCAGAACCTTATCTTTCATCAGGGCAAACACAATTACACAAAAAAAGCTCTTAAGAGAAATTTTGTACCTCTGGGTAATGTCGTCCTTACCACAACTTAGTGAACTTGCTTTCATGGGATGAAACCATCATCATAACCTTAAAAATGCATCAGTTCTCCCAAACCCAATCCACTGCTCTGCCTCTGCCAGGTCTGCCTCTGTAACTGCTCCTTTTTTTTTTTTCCTCACCTTTTGAATCATCTGTCGGGTCCCAAACAAAACTTTTTGAGCAAAGACTCAAAAAGTCTGTCTTCTGGCACAAAATTCAGCCCTTAAGGACAGGAAGACTTGCAGTGGCACCGGGTGAGCAAGGTCTTTGCTGGAGGGGTGCAGTCCTATACAGACCCGCAGTTTTCATATAGGAGCTCAAACCTGGACATTTTCCTTGCGAGCTGAGCACCACAGCATGGGCCTGCAGTGCAGCAGCGGTGCCACTGCTACGGCTGCTCAGTGCACAGGGCCTTGAAAAGCAACTGCTGCAGGTGATTCATGGTATTGCTCTCGCTGCCTCTTACTTGTGATTAGAGAGCACATGTTGGATTAAATAATGGCCTGCTGTATTGACATTTAAAACACAGGTCTAAGTTAAAACCCTGGAATCACTTACAAACAATAGTTGCAGCATTTTTGGGGCAATCTTTTAACATTATGTAGTTCTTCCTATGCAGCACTTCGTATGAATATTTTAATTAGAACCAAGGATAAAGGGCAACGAAGTATTGATATATTGAAAGTTGACTGTACGAGTAGGCACTGTCCTGCTCTAAACAACAATTGATGGTTTCAGTGTGGTTCCCAGCGGATACGGGTCAATTGTGCTGTAAAAATCTTTGACACTAATTGGTGATCCTCTAGGCTGGCCTATTGGCAGAGACCTGTGGGGAAATTTGTTGTGCTTTTGCTTATGTTATACTTGCTCTGTAGGCAAAAAGAGCTATAGTTCAAAGGCTTTTGAGTCTAACATGTTTCATGAGCACCATGCTCAGTGAAAACTAGAGAGATCTCCTGACACCGAGTTCTGAAATGATGGAAACTGAACTAAATCTGAGAATATCAAGCAAATGCTCAGACAGTTTTGCTCAATGTGTATTTATTGATTCTATTCATTTCAGAACCTAATCCTGTAATTTCAGAGGAATACAGAAACAATCATCAATTTTCTAAAGCCTATATTTAAATGTTTGTAACGTTTTGTTTCTTTTTTTTTTTAATATATATATATTCACTGTAACCTAAACAGCATGCTGTAATGACAAGTCTTTTCACAGAGAAGTCAGATGAAATCGAAACACAGCGTTTGGGAGCTCCTGCAATGGCCACTTTTATCTACGTTACACTGGCAGCTTCTGAGGGTTCCCACTCAGCTGGGGTTTGCCACGAGCGCTGTGACAGTGACCGCAGCAGACAGGGTGCACGACAACTTGCTGAAGTGACACTGACAGCGCTGTCTCAGGCAGCAGATAAAGAAAAATCTACGTTTTTGGTTTCCTGTAGGCCCTCCCCACACTGCAGCTGGAGCAGAACATACAGCTGGGACTGGGGCTCTCTGTTCCCCTCTCCTTGCCCTTTTCCATACAGGAGAAGCAGTACATGCAGGCAATTCCTCCCAGGCTATGATCCCATAAAACCAGTAACATCCAGTTTATGAGCTATCTTCTCTCCCCTCTCCAGCACCTCAAAAACACAGAGGGTAACAATTAATATATCTACACTGTGTTTTTATGCATCTCCTTTCCTTACTGGCATAGTAAGGAATATATCTCTCAGCCTGTGCAAGCATTATGGGGTTTTTATTATCAAGGAATAAAAAAAAGCCCATGTTGTTTAACTGGAAAAGAAATGGTATTCTTCTATTTGTATTCAATGTGAACATCGGTTTTATTGCTCAGAGCCAGCATGATTTTTTTGCAATCCAGACTGGAATAAAAAATTAATTATAGTAGCACCATAAAAACACACACACAAAAAAGAGCACTGTCCTTGGTCCAAAAGATCTTGAAGCCTAAATACATGAACATAATGAAGTCCAAATAATCAACTATTGATCAAAAGCAGTGCTGAACTGTATCTTCAGTGGGAATATACAGTAATGAACACATCAGGGGTACGGCTGGAAAATTTATGTCTCCACTAAATATAAGAATCAGAATCTTACTAAATCAACTTAAACAAACTTCCAACTGTAGCTTTCCAGCACTGGATAACAGGAAGCAGATCAAAGAGATCAACATATGGGGCTGGCCTGAAAGAGGCCTGAGTTCCCTGTGCACATCCACCCGGGGAGCTTCCAGCCCTGGCCCCTGCTATCCTGCTGCTGGGGCTCACAGACAGCCTCCATCTCCCACCACATCCCCTCCCCTTCCACTTGGGATTCATTAAAAACCAGGCTCTGCAACAGCTCTTTCAGGCTGCTCCAGGACTGTCTAATGCCAGATCCCAAAGAAAACTTTGCTCATTGGCACTTGCCCTCCTCCCCGTCTGCCCCTTTCATCGTATTCTTTAAACGCAGGTGAAACAGCAAAGCACTAATATGACTTCATTGCCAATGCACATTTGGGAAATCAGGGCACAGGTGAAGCGACATGGCTAACTCCTAGTAAGGTTTTGCGTTTCCTTTTTTGGGAGGTGTTCTTTGTTAGGTAAAACTGGAATTGAACAAATCAGTTTTGCAGCACAGCCCTGATTTCTGAAACATTCTGCCTTTCCCAGGGGAAGATCACATCAACCAAGAGCACCACAGCCAAGCCATAAAACTTCTGCTTCCAGTTACTCTCCTCGCTTTCATCATTCTCAAAAGTTATCAAATCTACTCATGTGTCTAAGTCATGCTCCAGCTCACGCCGACAATATCAGAGAATGTCTATCACATGTGGTTCCTGCTCTCTTACCAGCATTTGTCTCCCACGAACATCACCAGCAGCAGGAACAGCAACACGCTCTGGTTTTTGCCCAACTACAAGCCCAGAGCAAGATTTGGAACACAGCAGAGATGGCATGTAAGCATGCACGGGCATCCCAGCCCTCTAGCTTTCACTCTAGGCAATTTTTGCCAATAAAATTAATATACACAACACCCTTGTGCAAATAATGTTACCTAATGAAATTCTCCAGACTGTTCTGCTGAACAGAAGTCTCAAGAGCAATTTTGCTGGACACAGTCATGATCTTAAGACTACAGGACAAATTCATTGATATCTGTATATTGAATGACCCAAACCAGATGTGCACAGCAAGAGCACTTCACCCTAAAATAGACTTGGTAGGACCCCACTGCTGATTAAAGTAGTGAAAGATACTTGCTGCCAACTGCAAGGGCCCTAAATGGACCAAAGGCAGCTGGGATTCCCTCTCCTTTCTAGAAAGACCTCTGTCCTTTGGAAGTGAAAATCCTGGATCCATCATCTAATAAAAGATGGTAGACAAATAGATGCAGACCAGATAAAAAGCTGCAGAGTCACAGACTGTACAGCTCAATTCCAGCGAGCACCAGGAAGCAGGCAGCTCCTCACCGAACACCGGGCAGGTCTCTCCCCGGCGCGTGCCCGCAGGGGTGCGCAGGGCGGCCACGCACGGAGGGTGCTCCTGAGCTCCGGCCCTGCAGAACGGCACAAACGTCGCTTCTCGCTCTGCACAGAGACAAAAAAGGCGCCGCTTTTCCTAGTTTCCATTTCCTCTCATATGTAAAGGGTCGGATGTGCCAGATGTCAGAAACGAGGGGGAGGAAGGTGGTCTGCAATATGTTTGTTATGTGAGCAGCAAATCTCAAAGATCGCCAATCACTGTTAGCAATCCTCTCCTCTTCCAGTGATTTTCCGTATCCTTGCTCCTCTGCAGGCAGCTCAAAAGCAGGAATTAGGATTTGGCCTTACCCGCCTGCAGCTGCATGTGGGCTCACCTGGCATCCGCCGCACTGGCAGGAGCAGGGCAACCTTCCTGGCAAACCTGTCCACGAAGCAAAAATCCTGTCCTCCTTGGCAGAACTCTGTATTTGCCCTGTGTGAGAGATGAATGCACAAAGACCTGCCAACTTGGAGAAAGCGTTCAGGAAAGTTTGTTTAATTTTGTCAGTCAAAGATAAACAGTGTCACCTTGAGCAGACGGGGTTCAAAGGAATTTGGATGAGATAAAGTCATCCGGCCCTTTATGCGCTTGCAGGAAAGGAGGAAGCTGAGCTCACTTCAACACAGTAACGCATACAAAGGCAAAACAAGAAGAAAACCTGGAGTAGACAAACTTAGCCTATTCATTGAGGACTTCTACTTTCATTAAGATTATTTTAATACTCAGGATTGAAGAGACAAAAATCTAAAACCTGAACAAAATCTTTCCTGATCCAACACATCCCATTGACAAACATCAACAATCTGTTTAATGGAGCTTTGGGAATGGTGCGATTCCGTGTTTATCCTCTCCAATATTTTGATGCAACAGACAGATGAATGGGATGACTTTCCTTGATCCATCGGCACTGCTGCCACTAGACTTCTCTAACAGCAATCAGAAATGGTTCAAGACAGGAAACAAGTGCTCCAGCATGGGCTGCTGAGCAGGACGGAGAGCAGCGCCTTCCCTGGTGCCCCTGCACGTGATGTATTTAATGATTGCCACTGTATGCTCCGATCAAAAGCGGTTTTAGTCGCATCCTATGTGTGGCTCCTTCTCGTTTATACACTCAGGAAAAGGTGCAGAGAGAGGCGCAGCTTCCGGCTCTGCATTCAGAGCAAACCTTCCTGGCCACTTCCTTTTGTTATTATCATATATTTATACCAATATATTGAAGTAAAATACTTAAGCATTAGAAAATGTCAACTGCTGGCTAGGAAAGAACGTTTAGTCTGTAAAAATTTAAGTTCACTACAGCTATAAATACATTAGACACCCACTTCGCTCGCGGCTACTCAGGAAAGCCACCATACGCGTCTGTCACGTGCAGCGCCCTGCAACGTGTTTCAGCAAGCAGCATCGCGAGCTGGTACAGACAAATGAACTTTCACTTATCAGAACATTTCAGAATTTTATTTTAATTCTTTCAGAGATAAAAGCTGATGCTTCCAAGCTCCCAGAGACAATTTTAATTTTTGAATCCTTTAGAGAGAGCTGTATTTTACTATTTCAGGGACCAAGGGCAATTGATCTCCGGGCAGGCCCTGTGCAGAGCATCCCCTGTGCCCTGTCCCCAAAGGCTGCCAAGTCTTGCTGGGTTCCTGTGCAGCCCATGGGCTCAGAGCCCAGGCACCAGAACACACTTCAGGGCACCTCCCCCTGCTGTTTGCACGGCCCAGGGCAAGACTCAGGGAATCACAGAAGGGTTGAGGTTGGAAGGGACCTCTGGAGATCACCCAGTCCAGCAGGGACACCCAGAGCACAGGGCACAGGGCGGCATCCAGGCAGGTTTGAAGATCTCCAGAGCAGGAGCCTCCACAGCCTCTCTGGGCAGCATGTGCCAGGACTCTGTCACCCTCACAGTAAAGACATTCTTTCTCATATTGAGATGGAACTTCCTGTGTTTAAATTTGTACCCATTACCCCTTGTCCTATCACTGGCCACCACCTAGAAACATTTGGCCCCATCCTCCCTACATTCTCCCTTCAAGTGCTTATAAGGGCAGAAGGCAGGAAGTGTCAAACAAGGTCCAGCCTAAGGCACCAAAGCTTCACGCTGTGCGACACGGTCTGGAGGTTACAGGGTTCGTCCTTTACGAGCAGAAAGACAACAACCCGCTCCCTGCTCCCACCTCCGAGCAGCCATTTCACAGACTATTTCATGAGTTTTAGACCAAACGCCTTCACTCCAAGGAGAGTAGATCGTTTCTTTCTGAAGGGTGGTTTCTGCTCACAGATTATGGACTGCCTTAATTGGGCAGTTTGAGAAAGGTAGCTGATATCCTCAGGATTTCTCTAACCTTTATTGCAGCACACTCTGGGATAGTAACACAGTAATCAATTAAAGCACGCTGATGGCACATGGGGAGCCCTAAATCTCCTATTGACAGCTCGTCGGGGAAGTCAGCACTTTTTTTTTTTGTCATTTTCCATTTAAATGATTCCTTTGTACAAAGTAATCTCAAAGACTCTAAATTGTTTGTTTGCTCTCCACTGATCCTGAAATGGTGTTTACAGAATTTTATATCTCTTTATGCATCATATATATATATATATACACATATATATATAATCTTTGGTTTAGGGTTTGTGGTTTTGCTGATTTCAAAGCCATGTAGGATCACCTCCAGAAAAGAAATTACATGACAAGAAATAAATATCCGTAGGCCTCCTAGTTTTAAGTTTTGTTGCTTTTGTACCCTACTCTCCATGTTCAGGGAGCAGACACAAAATACTTCAGTTCTTTAAAAGAATTCATTTCAGAGGACATGACCTATAAAACTGCATGAACTCAGACAGCAATCCATTTCAGAAACCTAATTCATTATACATAAGCTTTATAAATTGCTAGATAATGCCTATGAAACGAGTTTAACGTTACCTTTTCTACAAACATCATGTGAATTCCTCTTGCTCAATGTTAAGTTACAGCAAATGTCAAAGAAATTCTTTTAAAAAGTAAAAAACTCAGCAAAATGTAAATGATACAAAATCACCAGCAAGGCACATTAACACAAGGAAAATGGCTGTGAAAGTTCTTTCAGATGCCAAACTGCACCTCACGTACCGCAGACTTCCCCCTACCAAGCAACCTCGTCGCTGCCTATCAGAAAAGCTTGGAAATAAGAATTGCTGTTTTATTAGATATTTATTACAGAAATAATTAAAAAGTATGGAGAAGGAAAAGAAAGATTATGTCTTTTATTAGCTAAGACACCTTCCATGTGGCTGTAGTGCTGTGACATTTGCAACAAAGCATAAGAACACAATAAATGTGATATATTAGGGGAGCTCCCTGGCATAACTTTTCTCTCCTTGAACTCTAAGCAAGGACTCCTCCTCCCTCCCTGCCATTACAGACACCTTCTACGTATGAAAATATAATAAACAGGGTTGGATGGAAATTGCTGTACCTGATGAATTGTTATTCTTTGGAGTAGCTGTGTCTCCTTAGAAGCGAGAAATATGAACCACCAATCTGCAGCATTCACTGAGCTGCACGTAAAGGTCACTTAGTTTCAGCTGTAAATGCAAACATTCCACACGGTGCCCTGATTTCATTTGCACCACTGGAAATATCACTTCAGGCAGATTAGTAGATTAAAGTAAGAAAGGGCAGAAACTACTACAAACACAAGAGTAGTTACTTCCATGCAGTTAGGAAAGAGAATAATAAATTCAATCAAATGGTGAAGCCTTATTGCCTGTCTGATGTGGTCTAATGAAGTCACTAAACCCCAGAAGCAAACAAAATTGTTTTGTTAACTCAAAATGACATTATCTGACTCAAAATAGCTTCTGCATGTTTGTATTTTTGTGTAGAGAGAAGGAGAATAAGGTCCTGAACTCAAACGACACAATAACTATGCACAAAAAAACCACTAAGGTTTAGATTTGTACTTTGCATACTACCACGGAACAGAAAAGATACATTACGAATGAAAAATCTTTTCTTTCTTAATAAGAGAAGGAGTTCAGACCCAGATATATTCTCATGCCTCCTGGAAAGTTTTAGTACATTTGTAAGTGCTAGTCAAAAGAAGATAAGAAAAAAATCTGAGTTTCTGAATGCAGATAGATTTGAAAGGCTAAAAAATAAAAATCTGCAAAATTACTAACTAGAAAAAATAAATATATATATATATTTTGGTCTAGGACCTAAGAATTCATTCAAGTCAACAGCTGACGTCTGTTATATATGTCAGGGTAACAAGCTGAGCCAAGAGCAGTGCTGAGACACGGGAGCCGGGCAGGACGGCCCCGCGCATCCCCCAGGACGGGCTGCGCATTCCGGGCTCGCTCGGCTCAGAAGCTGGATCATTTTGCTGCCAACGCACAAAAGGAGGTGCAGGGTTTCCCAGGACACAGAAGGATGTCAAGCAGTCTTAGAAGAGTAAAACATAGGGGAGGAACTGCCAAGCTCAAACAGAAACTTTAGGAAAAGGTTAGGGAGCTTGGATGGCTGCTCTGTGAAACCCTTTAAAGACAAAGCCCAGTGAGGGAGGATGGCGTGCACGCTCTGCAGGTGGATTTTGAAGCATGCTCCATTTTAAACATCAGCGTTCACCAACCTGTTTGTTCATCAGTATAGCAAACGGCAGCAGCAAAACCAAGGAAGAGGTTTGCAACTATTTTTTGCTTTACCAGCTACAATTGTGTATTCTTCCTTCGAGCATCAGTATGTGTGAGCCTGCAAAACCATTTCTGTTTTGTAGCAGCTTGAGTAAGAAGAGGGGTTATTAAAAACTTCAGGTTGGTAACTGGGAATTCCAGAAATCCCACCCTAAAGAACAACTGTTTTCTTCACTCTAACATCTGCATGTGTCAAAACCACAAAACACTGTTTTAAGAATAAAGATTCATCTTAAACGCAAGTGCTAATTTCTTTGGAAATTGATTTCTTCCTGAGCACTAGAATATTATGGGTTTAGAAACCCAGCACAGTAAAGTTATCTCAGTGATTTGAAATATTCCATATCTAGGAATTAGTATTAAGGAAGGTGTTGATATCTTCAGAAACATCTTTTCTGTTCCTTTACATTTAATGAAAAACAACTTGCTAGACAGCATCATTTTGCTGATCAGTTCAAGACTAAGAAAATAAAGTTCCAACAGCAAGAATATGGACTTGTCTCCAACTTTCTCCTTTCTAAATACATTTCTGAAGTTTGTTTTGCTTTAGTGCTTATTCTGAGGCTGTACAGGTCACAAGCAGAAACACCAAAGTATCACCGGACACTATTATTGTAACAAACTTCCCATCAAAAAAGAAAAAAATCAGGTCAGTTTTTTGGTGAGACTTTGAAATTCTGATCTTCCAAACTGAAAGCCTTTTTTTTAACCTTTAGATGATCAAGTCGCTGCTCATAAATAAATAAATAAATAAATCACTAAAATAGTTTTAATTTTCTGAGGGTCAGACATCCTTACGAATCAGCTCTCATCACACCATCCCTTCATAAATTCGGACAGATTTGCGCACAAATGCACAACCTTGCAGGAGTATTAATAGAAAACTCAGCTTTATGAGCTGCCTCCAGGAACCCAAAACAAGTGAAATATTTGACTAAGAATAATTGATCTTGTCAACATTGTTTGATCAATGACTTAATGGGAAAATTGGAATCATGCTCTTCCTGCTTCCTCACTTGGGGACGAGGACAGGAAACCTAGTTGTTACGTATTGAAGGAGGATGGATTTCTGCTTCTTGTTCCAACACTGCGAAATTCTATGCACAAAACAAGATCATTATAATAAAAGTTACATTTGGAAATATGCTCAGTAGACAGAAGAAGAGCACATCTGTTATTGGCTTTCAATGAATGTGTTCACCTACAGCCTGAACCACAGCCTGGGTAGATCACAAAGTATCTAGTAAAATTAATTACAATTAAAAAACATTTCAACTCTTATGAGACAGTGCAAGTCTCACAGAGCAGACATATCAATATCGGTTTTGTTGTCTATCAAAGGCAAAAGTCCATCCTAAAAATTAATATATCACTTGCTTTTATGAAAGTACCTTCTAACCATCATTCTATAAAAACAATGCACTTTATTCAAAAAAAAAAAAAAAGGTCAAAGGGAGATTTCCTGAATTACAGTGGAATATTTTATAATCTTCAAACTCTTAAAAAATACATTGCTTAAAAATGGATCATATTTTCAAACTGTGGTTCTAGTTATATTGAATGACCTTAAGGATGCTCTAAGCCGAAGTCACAAGACTTGGCAGGGTATCCTCATCATCTCTGTTCCCTTTCTTCTACAGATTTTTCACCAAAGGAGTCTTTTCCAAGGTGCTGTCACCTTGCTTAATGGCAATGATTTCCCATGAAGATGAGGATGCTGCTGTGAAGCACATGTGTCAACAGAAAACGTGCCAGAAATGCTGTGTTTGTGGTAAACTTTTAACTTAAGACCCAAACAAAAGCTTCCTCAGACTAGAAAGACCAAATCAAGGACAATCTTGGTATGCAGCTTCATGACTGACTTCAGTCGCAATCCACGACTGCTGAACGGTTCTGTCTGTCTGAAAATACGGAATAGAGATAAGGAAACCCTGGAGTATCAATATGCTGAACTAACCTTATTGCTTCTGATGGGAAACTCTCCCTGGATTTCACGGAAGCTTAAATAGCTATGACCAATGTGATCTTCATGGCACAACACAACACATGTGACATTATCGGGCAATTTTCCAGAGCAGAGCTCCTCCATGAGTTACCAGGGAGGCAGTTAGGTGGTTAAACTTTGTTGCTTTTGATGAAATAGTCCCACAAGGGCACTCCAAAGACCATCAAAGAGGAAGAAACATGTCCTGATGCTATTGCATTTTCACTGGTGAGTCTGCAGCGCCTTGAACTGCTCCTGACGCACAAACAGGTAAAAGCAGCAGACTGACATTTACAGACTGGGACTAGTTCGCTGCATGTCTCAAACAAACTCACATTTCTCTGTACTTGTGACTAACTTTCAATCTGGGCAACGTCATTCTCACCAGCTGTCCTGCGCTGTTACATCCATCCACACTTGTCTGTTAATTACTCTATCCATTAGCATTATAGCTAATCGACTGAGTTGGAAAAGGATAAATCTGTTTCATTGATTCCATACAGTCAGGATGTGAAGTCTGCATATGCAGAAGTACCTACATTTATGTCGCTGCAGTAAAGACGGTATCAACACCAGCCCACCAACTTATGTGCAATCAGTAAAATAACAGTGTTCCAGAAAAGCCCCATGCTAAGGTATCAGCTGGTACCTTTTCTAAGAGCTCTGGACACTATATTAGTAGTTCCCCCAGCTCCTAACCCTACATAAGATCTCTTATCTGTTTAAGCATTAATTAAAATATTTTCTACTGCAAAATACCTTAGTTACCTCCCTAATTTCACATCCTTCAATGAAAACAAATATCATTAAACATTACAATGTTTTTTAGTGTCACGGATTTATGTTTTTCTTTAAAAATATTGCCTTCAATTATTTACCCAGCACTACTCGGCACAAACAAGATGCTATCTGTGAAGCATACAGTGTATCACATAAAAATCCGTCAGTGAAGTTTTTCAGGGAACACTCCAACTATGCTGTTCCAAGGTAAGCTTCTTTGCTGTAACATAAACATTAATTCATGAAAGCTTCTAAGCAATAATTTCCTACCTAGGCTTGTTAAATGGTTGTGCAACGGTTCTAGCTGAAGCTTGCTTAATTCCAGGCCTACAAGATAATGTTCTTAAGAAACTTTCCCTCCTTAACTCTTTCTGAAGACAAGCTTGCCAGATTCCTACTACTCAGCTCAACTGAAAGAAAGGTAACATGGAAAAGAAAAAAAAAAGAAGTGGGCACAGATATTAACAAGATGCCCACTAGAATCTACATATCCTCTCTGGGGCTATGAGCATCTAAAGCCATACTGAGTAACCTCAAATTGCTAATCTGTTAGGACCAGGAAAAGGGTGATCAAAAACAGTTTGGTAAACTTGTTAATCTTGTTTAGCATTTTTCCATTGAGCAAAACTCTTTAAGAAATCTCTTATTTAAAAATCTAAGAAGGATCAAACCTGAATATTTTAACAAATAAATGATTTTTTGTTCCTGAAAAAGTTTAGTTGATGAGCTCCCTGAGATGTTTAATGTTAGGATTGTCCATATGTCCCTGCAGGGAAGGTGGAGGATGTGTCCAGCTCCAGTTCTGGGTAGACTTCTGTAGCAAAAACTCAAAACATTTGTTCAGAGGTAACAAATTTTAAGGTTTCAGGAAAAATCAACAGCGTTCAAATGTACACAGACAGAATTTAAGCATGGGCTTGACTGAATGAAAACATCAAATGTAGGTAAATAGCCAGATAAAAAGGAAGTCAAATACGTATAAGCGTTAAATAATCGATATCCTGGTGAAATCTAGTTTTAAAACTTCTAGATCAACAGACTAGGCAAACTGAGGTGCAACCACAGGGACATACTATGAAAACAGCCTTCTATTCCATCTTTCCCCTCTTTCCCAGACCAGCATCCAGCCCCAAAACATTGGGTTATATTCTCCCATATTCTTCTTGTTCAGTTCTGGCTACTGAAAAGCATCTAACCCGGATAACAATTCCCCTCAATCATCTTTCACAACAGCCTTCCTAGTTGGCATCACTGCTCAAGTGATGCAACAGGGCCCTTTTGCTGGAGGAGGGAGAACGGAAGATAGGACATCTCTATGGGCACTGCCCGCCGTGGTGTCGGTGCAGAGCGGCCACCCACCCCACTGCAGTGACAGCCCCGTCGCCTCCTTGACCTCAGGGCCCAACCTGTGTCCTGAAACATCTCCGGGTCGCGGCAAGCAGGCAACACGGCTTTGTTTAGCAAGAGAAGAAAAAAGCAGTCACAGAAACGTCTATTCCAGATCAGCACAATAAATAAGAATAAAAGCTTGTTCTTTTTTTTTCCCCCGGTCTGCAGGAAGCTGAGCTGATAGAGCACATTCACCGAGTTTCTCTGCAGCAATCATAGCATGAGCAAACGCACCAGTTCTGGGAGGCTGCAATCACCTTTGATGACGGAAGCAGTAAATAACAGAATTCCCAGTGTTCTAATTAACGTGAGAAATGTTTGCAGTTCTTCTGAGATGCTATTGCAACCTGACTAGCGAAATCAGGAGAGGAAGGCTGAACAGCTGAATATCCTGACAGTTTAATAGGAATTTATTAGGAGAAAGTACTGCTGCATCATCCCGAGAATTCATCACAGACTGAAAATCTAGAAGTGTCCAACTTTTAAGCATATTCTAAGAGTTACTTCGTTTCTTTATTCCTTTTTTCCTTGCAAATAACAGTAATGCAGCTAGGATCTGCCATAAACATGGATTCACCGGTATATTTGTCTGTCAACGCCGAAGTGCTACAAGCGCACAAACACCGCCACTGCCTGGGCAGTCCAGGGCCCCTTGTCACCATCATCAGGTCGTACCAAAACAACAGCTTTGCACACACGGACTAAAGACTGACCAGTGCAAGTGACTCAGGTTCCCATGACAGAAGATTCCAGATCAATCGTTTGAGACTGCAGCCTCATAGAGGTTGGGAAAATTTACCTTGAGGCTAAGTCAATTTTTTTTTTTGTAAAAAAAACCCTCAAAGACTTTTTTTCCGGAAAGCACACAGCAAAGGAAGATGTTTCTCTACATCCCGGCCACCCACACTGCAGGTTTGCGTGCGGAGGGGGACGCTGCTCTGCTGAATCGCTCACCCCTGCTGCCCTGGTTCCCAAGGCCGCTCCGAAGGGACCCCCCAGCAGCCCGAGGTGCCCTCCAGCCCGGCAGCTCCTCCGCATCCTGCCGGAGCCAGCGCGTCCCTCCCGAGCGGCGGCACCGCGACGCGAGCGCTGCCCTCTCCATCTCCGCACCTCTCCGCTGCCGCCTGGCCAGCAACGGTCCGAGAAGATTGAGTTGGTTGGTTTTGGTTTATTTTTTTTTTCAGTCTGCTGTTCTCTAAATTCTAAGTATTCCCAATTATTCAGACAACTCTGTATCTTTATAGCTCAGCTTTTCATCCAGTTGTTCAATAACATACGTAGAAAACACAAAACATTAAAATGCTGAAAAAAAAGAAAACTGACATGAACAGAAGTAACATTTTGATTTGCAGGTTGTTTAATTCTATCGCCATGCCATTGACACTGTGCATCAGATGCAGCCCTTGCAGTATTGTCTCTATCTCTTCGTGTCAGTGTTTGACTCTTAACCGAGCAAGGCACTTCCCCTGGACTACGTTCTGAATCCCTATTACAGTCCCAGAGTAAGAGGGTCCAGGGTAAGAGGGACGTGACTGAAGCAGGAGAAACTTTCAGCTGTTTAGGAAGCTGAACCTGGACCCCAAAACGCAATGAAGAGCCAAGTTAAGAGGTCAGGCCACAACCCAAACTAGATTCCTCCATGTCTCCAAGCCCTTCTACAAACACTGAAATCTCAAGACAAACAAAACTTTCACCCCACCTGCCCCCCCGTCCCCTTTTTTAGGGGTGGCGGGGGGCACTCTGGGAGGTGTCGTGGGGACGTCTTCCCTTTTCCTCAATTGAGCACAGTAATTTTCCCACAGAAGGAATGGAGAGAGAGGCAAAGTTTGAGTCTTTGAGGAATCTCAGGGCTAGAAAACTGAACAGGATCACTCCACCGCTACCCACTGAAGCTCAAACAGCACCAGGCACTAATGCGGTCTGTTAATTTTGTTAACAGCTAGAGCTACAAACTTTACAGTATTGAGCCACTGGCATTAACGTCATAAAAGATTTAAGGGCTAGTTTGATGGAAAGAGAGAAAGAAAAGCTTTTAAACCCCTGTTAATGGATAAAAGAAAATCATCTTTAACATCCTCATTGGCTTTGCTTTATTATATCAATTATAAAAGACGAGATTTTAACTTGAGATCTCTGATGATATGTGTAAAAGTGAAGCTCCTGAAACATTTTCAGGAAAATTATTGTAAGACAGAGAAAAATAAAATATCATAACTTTGACTGCAATTAGGTAAAACTTTATTAATTAATGCTCTCTTCTTTAATGGACTGTCCCATTGTTTTAGCAACTGATTTGCTATGAGGATTTAATGCCAAGATTTCACCTGCAATTTTACTACAGGTTATTTAAAAATATAAAGCCCTTTTATTTCCAGATTATTTAAATACGCCCACATTTCTTTTAATTTCATTAAGACTATAAACACAACCTGCAGTCAAACAGCAACTGCAGCTCAGTCAGTTACCACAGGATCAACGGATGGATCAATGTTGCCACTTCACTTCTATTACAGTTTTGAAGTGCTGCAATTTCTTCACATATTATTTACTTTAAATGTTCTCCTTTTGGTATCTTTTGGTGTACGCGCACACACTCCCCCTCTTGCACACCATTACAATAAGCAGAACAGGGACATTCAGCCACTGAAGTCACTCCCGTCCAGCACCGATGGGGACCCAATTTCACCTACCGTGCTTATAAAGTGAGTTTCTGAACAGGAATGAACTTACCCAAATTAAATTAAAGGTATATTTAAATATCTTGCTGTAGAGAGGTCATTAAACTTGAAAGGAGGGAGGAAAGAATACAATAAGCTCTCAAATTATACTCCGTTGAGGTCCCTTATGTTAATATTGCACATAAAAGCACACAAAAGAATGAAAACCAAAAAAATATACAGCTTAGGTCACACAGAAACACCTCAGAGAAACACGGGTTACGTTGACTCAAACGCCCCGATGGAGGCTAAAGCAGCAGGGACAGAGTGACGGATGGCCCGGAATGTCACGCGTGGGCTCCCGAGGTCCGTGCCCGCCGCTGACGGGGCGCAGGCCGCAATGGGGACCCGGAGCGGCCCGCGGGGCTGCTCTGGTTTGGGTCTGTACGTCCCAAAGCCCCGAGTCACGAGGAGATGCAGGGTATTGGGAGGGGCAGCTGCCACATCTCTGCAAAGGAATCTCGCTCTATTTTCTGGACACTGAGAGGTACCATGAAGCACAAGCTCCCGCTGCGCTGCGCATCTTTCCTGCAGGACAACAGGGCACGGTTTGAAGTACAGTCATTATGGGATTTTAAGTCTTCCTTGAACACACAGCAGTGTAAGACATTTAAGGCCAAGTTTGCTGGTGAGTGTCCAAGCTCAGGAGCGAATAGTTCATGACCAGTATCATGTTCCAGACTGTTTGCAGCTGTGTGCGAGGATGGGACGCTCAAAGGAACACAGAGCAGCGTTCCTTTAAGTTTAGGCAAATGCACGTAATTAAAATGCATGCATTAAGTGAATGCTAATTTACAGGTACAAAACTGGGTTTATTAACTGGAACTTTACTTTTCCCGGTTAGAAAGGCAAGGTGCTCTGCGTTTCCTAGTTCTCCAACCTTGCCTTGCTACATTTCTGTAGCTTATAATGTTCTCCCAACAGGAAATGTTCTGATCACTTAAAAGCTTTGAACTTTGTGTATTTTCTTCCCTCTTTAGCTCCAAATAAACACATACCACAACGGCAGCTGTTAAAGGAGGTGCCAGGTACATAAATCAAACAGACAGAGCCTTGAGGGGAGAAAGCCTCAAATGATACATAATTACCAGTTCTACCAGAATTAAGGTCTGATTAAAACGAGGTCAGTGCTGAGGCACACGGGGCAGTGCCCGCGGTGGCCGGGTGGCAGCGCCGGCCTCGGGGCCTCCCCATTTCTCCTGCGCAGATCCGGGAGAGGGTGACGGCAGGGCCTGCAGAGCTGCTCGTGGAAGTGAGGGGAGAAGCAGCAAGTGTCTCTCTTGACGCATGCTATGAAGTCAGATATGGAGGCACAGAAAGGGGGAAGCAGGACTAAGACTTCTGAGCACCTCCTTTCTTTTGCTAAGAAGATAATTACCGAAAGGTTAAATTCCAGACAGCGGCCCAAGCCCGTGCTTCCATCAAGATCCATGCAGAATCCAGACTGGTTGCAAGGCCCCATTGTCAAGCTGGCACCAAAAGAGAAGGCAGAAGTGGAGCCACGGGAGCACCCGACACCGGCGAGCAGAGCGGCTCGGAGCGTGGCCGGTGTCTGCCCCTCTGGGAAGCCCTCGCGTACGGACTCACTGCACACACTATCCCAAAATCCGGCAGACCCCACAAAGAAGTTTCTGCTTCGAGACTTCCATCGTTATTTTGTACCTTTTTCCAGCTTTTTATTCGCTTTACCCCGTAAAGCGAATAAAGTGAATGTATTTACTTCACAATAAATACTGATATAGTTAAAAAAAGTTTCCTCCTATATGATTTAATGGGAACATATTTTTTAATAAGTCCTGCAGCATTTCAGACTTGTGCCACTGATAATGTATTATAATTGCTTAGAGCTAAACCAGACGGCCTCTTTTCAAACACAACATTTTTATACAGTCTGGAACTGAATACTTTAGTTTTAAAGAAATGATTCTGAAGCACCAGGACACTTGACTTTTCCAATATTGAACCAATAAAGTAAAATTATGATGCTATGAATGAGCTCTGAATAACCCAAATGTGTCTGAGGACAACAAATATTCAGCTAAAAGCATGAATGGAATGGCTGATCTAAAAAAGGAGGAAATTACAGATATCAGCATCCTGAAACGGGACCCTAAAGAAACTGGATGCTAAATACAAAGCCTGATTTTCAAAAGCTATTAATGCTATGGCGGTTAATCAGAAGTTGCTCTGGCCCACCTTAAAAAAAAAAAAAAAAAAAAAAAAAAAAAAAAAAAACTTTAGACCAGTGATTTAGGTTCTCTAACCCAAACTTCAGGCATTATGATCTTGGGCTGGGAAAGGAAGAGGCAGTTGATCAGACTAGGGATACCATTTCACAGAGGGTACAGCCACCGAGGAGAACATCGAATGCATCTCGAACCTGATTTCAAAAGCTAGGGAAAGCAAAAAGTGCACAGATTCCCAGGAGGTGGTGCCTCAGCAGAAAGACGGGATCGCACCTGGCAAACTTGAGGAAACTCGCATGGCCTCCCTGCAAGACCACACATAAATGTGAACCGTGCCAAGGCAATGAGTGATTAAAGCTCAGGATTGTTGACTCAGACAGAAAAATGGGGAAAAATACCCCAAATCAGTGGATTCTGGAAGGGCTGACAGCCCAGAAAAACATGGATTGCTGCAATGCCCAAAAGGTACCCAGCTGGTGCTCCACTTCCTGCCATGCCAGACACGATACCGCAGAAGGAAGGACAGCAAAAGACCAAGAAATGTTTAATGACTCAATTTACTTCTACAGTCTGATATTCTCACGGCGCCTCTACAGAGCTTCAGCTTCAAGAGCTCCCCTATCAGGTTGATCAGGCAGAGCTACCAGCAGGGCCTGCTCAGTGCACGGACACCCCATCTCTGATGAGCCCTCAATGCTGCATGCGTCTCCCTCACCACCCCGACCCAAACCAGGCCCGGGACACGACAGAAACACCAACAGCCTCTTTTGCAGTAGGTTATAAATGGATAAATGTAGACTTTTTTTTTTTTTTTTAACTAGTGTCTTTATAGATATTTGAATAACTGATATAAAATATTCCATTACAATGGGGAAGGCTAATAAGAAGCTGTAATACAGCACAGCAAGGGCAATGATCAGCCAAATGGGGAGAATTATGAAAGATACATAAATATATTTGCTTTTTAACTCAGAAAGGTTATGGCACATACATGCACATGATGTGTAGTTCTCTCTTTTGTGGCAGTGACTGCAACACTTCCCAAACCATGTTACTACCACACACGTTTTTGGGAAGGAGGATGCTCAATTCACAGCTATTACAGATGAAGCACAGTCTGCATGACAAGGATGCAGACACTTGTCATGCATTTTGATTTGCTTTTGTTAATGCTGGGCTGGCAGAGCTTGGACTTCAAAGGCAGGGTTGCAGTGGAGGTGCCTCCCGTGCTGCTCTGCTGGGCTCTCAGCACAGTGCACAGCGTTATTAACCACAGAACAGTTTGGTGACAGACGCCTACAGGAACATACATGCAGGCCTAGGCAAAGAGCATTTAAAGCAGAATGACCTCATGGCACCCTGTGCCACCCAAATTCTGAGGGAATTTAAATACTGATTAAGTCCTCTTGTGCTATGAAACAGAAGTAGAAAGTATCTGTCCAGATTGAGTCAATGCTTTTCTAAAAACAAGATTAAATATCTTTGCGAAGCTCAACTGCTTTATCAATACTCTGCCATGGGCCAAACCAGACCTGCCAGCCCCTGCTTCCATATGCTCCCCGGTGCTGGGATTACAAAGGAAAAGTCATAGGATTGCCAGCGCTAGCTCCACTTGAATACTGTATGCAGAGGAATTTCCCTGCAGTTCCTCCACATGTTCTTACCCCAAACACCTCCACGCTGCCTTGCGCAGGAGGTGGCGGCAGGATGAAACTTCTGGTGTGCTGTAAGGAACACAGCCACAGCACAATGCAACAGAGGAGCAGCACAGAAAGAGAGAGCACGTGAAGCACTGAGTCTGCCACAAGTACAAAACGTCTCAATTCTTCCAGAGTCTATGGAGTTGCATCCAAAGCTAATTTGGTCAACATCAACATTCTGAAGTTAAACAGTAATTCCAGCTACATTCTTAATCAAAAGGAAACCCGAAGCAAGTGCAATCTGTGTTAAGTAAAATGAATGTATTAATTTACAGCACAACTGAGTAGCCACATTATCCTGAAGGCAGCCGGCCGCCTCACACACAGTTGGAGTAAATAAATCACGTGTGACTGTGACAGATGATCCGTGGGGATGTGTCAGAGCGGGGCCGGATCAGCACGGTGATCACCGGGCTGCCAGGCACTGCCAGGGCAGGCAGGGGCCGGCAAATGCGGGAGAGCCTCCTCTTAACAGCAAGAACCAGGCAAGTCATTTGTAATGAATTAGCACAGAGCTCGTCCCATTTCATGTTTCTGTATGATTTAAAAAAAAAGTCATTTTTTTTTTTTCTAATGTCCTCCCTGGTATTGTCCTATTCTCTGGAATTGATAAATTCCAGATTTTTTTCCTAGGGTCACCCATCAACAATATGTTATAAATGGTTTAACTCAAGATGTATTTTTTCCTCAAAGTCCCAATGCTTCACGCCAGCATTAACAAAAATTTCTCTTTCAGTCCAAACTAACACACCATTAAGTTTATGCTTTGGAAAGAGCTATTTACCAAGGGGCTGGATCCCACCCTTTTACTTTCCCAGCCTCAGTAATTTCTGCATGTTGCGCTTTGGATCTTTGTCGCATGGTGTGTACCCTTGACAGGTGCAGAGACATACGACTTGCGACTCCATGCTTGAGGGTACGTGCAGAAGAAAAGCTTTATTTTTTTATTATTAAAAAGAGATTAATAAGGAAAGCTGTCAAAGCAGAAAAAACATATCATCAATATCAACACTGAGAAAATGGAACAGGTGACATTTCACAAAATTCAAATAAACATCAATTCTGAAAGCAAATCAGGAACCGTATTGACATACAGAAGGCACAGGACAGGCCCGCACAAGCGCGGCTCTGCCCCCTTGTCCTCGGGGCTATGCACAGCCACCTCCTGCTAGTCTGTGCTACAGGCTTTGGGTCGATGTGTGTTTTTATTTTTAATAATCAATAGATTGTTAATGTGCCACGCTATACCAAGTCTGCTAAATCCCACCTTCTATCAACCCCCTTTCAGGGCAGCAGGAAAAGGACCACAAACAGATCCATGGTTCTGTCAGTGTGCCTTGCTGCTTAATAATGCTTTAGACTAAATTGTCCTTGCAGGTTATCAAACTTATCATTAGCATCTGATTGTAAATTTCTACCCTCACTTGGATATTATTGGAAAAATGAGAAAGTTAGAGCCATAAAATTAATTAAAATCTTAATTACATGGACTCTTCTTTGCACTCTGCAATTGGATAATGCAGTAAGTTATCCTAGTTTCTCTTAGGAACCAAGAGGAAAAGGGAGAGAATTACCTAGCAAATGATGAGAAAAGATAAAGGTTTTGATTTTTGTGTTAGATATGTGGGCACATGGAGCTGTATATCTTGTAGAATCAGCTAATGTGAACGCATTACCAATTTGACAAGACATGATATAAAACAAAGATATGAATCCATTTGTCTTCGATGCTATCACTAATACTGAGCTTAGTTTATATTCCACATATTACCGAAGTCCAAAATTATTTAGACAACTTGGGTACTGAAATGCATGAAATGCATTAGGGAAAACAACAAGCCCAAACCTTTCCCTCTAAGTTAATATGAAACAGTTCTATCCTTTTGGGACATGAGCAGACAGTCAAAACCCATCAGAATATTTTTCCTACTATTTCTCACCTAAACTGAAAATTGGAACTGCTAGAACAAATAGTTTTACCATCTCTTGTGGCCACACTGAAAGTCTCATTACTCTTGATACTAGCTAAAACTGCTAAAACTATCATTTCTAGATGTGGATGATAACATGAGACCCTCAGTTTCATTATTAGAAACAGCAAAGGTTTAAGCTGTCATAAGGAGTACAGATACACAACCTATGGCTCAAAAACCACAAGAAAAAAATTATTTAAAATAAACTTGAGACTCTGATGGAGGATGCTAACATTAAGTAGATATTAAATCCTTCTTAAGGGCTCTGGATTGAATCCTCAGTGCAATAGTGCAATGCCCAATATTCAAAACTTTGCCATGATCAAGACACAGCGTACAGGACTACTTAATATATTTGAATTGTGTAAAGAATAATAGCATCCTACATCATATACTGCATCTATATTTTTAGGTATGGACAGTGTTCAGTGTTTCAGAGTTAGATGGAGGAGGACAAGAAGAAATCAACACAGAAAACACACAACGTATCAAGAAGTGAAGTACTTCATTACTGGCTTATTCAAGTGTGCGCTGAAAATCTTCAAACAGCCTCAGAACTGCAGGGTGAACGAACCATATTTTAGTTTTCTTAAACCCCACTAGCAACATCAACATGCCCGATGCCCATGAAGTCACAACCTTTACTCAGTTTTCTACTTCTAAAAACCATCTATTTGGTGTCGTATAATTTTTCTCAGCATTTGCCAATATGCTGGCATTTTGCCAGCTCTTTGCGCATCAAATTCTTCTGTTGTATCAAACTGACAAGGAAAAAAATAGAGAAACAAGGGATGAAACAAATTAAAATGAGCAATCTACTGGCAATTAATTAACAAAATATGTTCAAAATAATTGCCATTTTGAGCAACGCACAGTACACAGCAAGGCAAATCTCCATAGCAGAAAGCGAGCCCTTAATTCACAGCACCAATCACCTCCTAACAATTCACCCAGCTCTGAACCTTCTGAGGTTCACAGGCCACTAGCTAATGTTCAGCTAAGAGGCTTTAGAAATGCAGATTAATGCTTCATGCTCTAGGGAACAAGCTCATCACCAACTGCGTTGAGCAGCATTTCTCCCCCACCTCCAGGGAATAGAATTACATAAGCAGTTAAGTACATTATGGTTTCTTAGCTCTTTCTAAGCTCTTGGTGAAAAAAAAAAAAAAAAAAAACACCTAGCAATAACTGTTACTGGTGTGGTTGACCAGTGCTCTTTGCTGTCGTACCAATTACTCAGCAGCAATGATATCCAAATACTTTATTAGCATTTCACCCATGCTACTCTTATTCCGTTTAATTCCATCCATTAAAAATTAGCACCTATTTTCTACATGTGCTAATAGCTGTCATAAGACCATGGAACAGGCCATGCTTGTGGTCACACTGCCTAGCACTTGCCAGAACCACCTACAAAACCCTATTTCAGGGCTGCTGCCACCCCCCTTCCCTTTGTCATACAAGGATGGAAAACAAAACAAACAAAAACCAAAAAGGGTTCCAAAGTGACACTTGTTATTGAAGTCAAACCTTACGGGAGATGCAGCTATTGCCGACAATTCTTGTTGCTAAGAACAAGAACCTAAACCGAACGTGCAGCCATGTGATGAGAGCTATAATGAGGTTTTAAACATAGTGCTGCATCTAAGCGTTAGACTAAAAAGCATTCCGCTGGGGTACAATGAACTGTAACTTATTTCCATTTGAATTTAGCAAAGGTTGTCCGACACAACTGTGAAACAATTTTACAGTTTTAAAATGTATTAGCTTTGATCTGAAACAGTAAATAAAACTATTCATTTGGATTTTTTTTTAGCGACTCTGAATGGATCAACAAGGGTGTGCAGCGAGTTTGCTACCACAAAGAACAATTTTTTGATGGCACGCTAATGGGATTGCAAAGGGTTATTCTGCTGCAGAGAAAATTTTCAGATGCTTTCTCCATAATGAAGAGATTTTTTTATTTTGTTTTTTTTCCTCCCTCCTCATTTTACACAAGTCAGGGAAGGGTGAATTGCCTTGGAGAACCATGTTGTCATTGGACTAAATTAAAACTTAAAGATCAAAGCTTTCAAAATCATGCTGAGATCAAACTGGGATCTTTAGAAGACTTAGAGGGAAGGAAAAACACTGATCTTTATGATTTATCTGCAAACATGTCACTCTTCAGCTCATGGAAACATGCAGTATATGCTACATGAAAAAAAACATCTGCAGGGATAGTATAGTAGCTTTTAGAGGAGCTGATCTTTCCTAGGAACAAGTGAAATTCCCCTTTCCTGACAGTCTGCAGGTGTCATGGTCTCATCCTGGCCAGGTAGGCTCTTCACCTGACTCTTTAATAGCACAGGCGGTTGTGCTATAAATTTTCTCCCACGTGACCTTCTAAATCTGCCCTCCCCCCTAAAAAAAGAGATTGCTTATCAAGGAAAATTAAAATAAGTTTTATAAAATTCCACAGCACTGGAAAAAACCTGTTATTAATCCAAATACCTATTATCTTCAGGTAGTCAATAACTCTAGTGAATAAAATGGACTTTTAATGGTTCTCAGACGCTAAAATTGTTTTTATGAAGCTTGATATTCTCTCTTTCCCAACTTCTATCCTAGTAGTACAAGAGTCTCTTAACTATTTCAGACTGAATGAAAAATCCAGATGTTCTTTCGATCAGGTTGCAATTAAAAAGACTTCAATAAGGCCAAACTGGGCTAAGTTAAAAATAAGTGGCTATATTTTATGCCACAAAAGACTTAGCAGTGTAAGAACAATGAAGCTCAAAAGAAATCCCATTTACTGTCCTCGTACCTGGAGCTCTATGTCCCAAAACTAACCAACGAGGAATATATTCTGGGACAGATGTGGCAGATGGAGAAGCTTTTCGTGCCCATCGTTTCCAGTCTGCCTTATCAGAGCTTACACATAGCATCTGCAGCATTAAAGTGCTTCTTGACCTGATGGACTACATATTGTGTATCTGCCAGCAGCCAGACCACAGCTTATGCTGTTGAACCGCTAATCACACATCAAATGAGGTCTCCCTCGGCTGCCAGCCCTTCTTATCACACGTGCACTTATCCTATCACTGATAAAAAGTGCCCAGCATTGTGCGTAAAGACGCCATTGCTGCAAGCCCCTTTGGCAGCACAGGCACATTGCTGGCCTCGGCCGCATTTCTGAGGAGCAGCTAACCAAGCGGGTTAAACACTCAACAAGTACGGGTCTGTCTGAAGCAGCTCAGTTTTACACGAAACACTTCGGCGGGCTACAGGTTGCAGCGGTTGGGATGGGCTGGCATTAACATTTGAAGGAACCCGAACGGGCCAATCAGAAGCGGGAATTGCGGCCCCTGCGCTGTTACAGAGGGCGACCCCGGCGGCTGCGCGGCCCCGCTGAGGCGAGGGCGGCGCTTCTGGCCTCACAGCGAGGGCGGCGGGGCGGGGCTCTGCTACCGCTTCGGCTGTGCCCTGTCCCTCCACTTCTGGCCTCACAGCGAGGGCGGCGGTGCGGGGCTCCGCTACCGCCTCAGCCGTTCCCTGTCCCTCCCCTTCTAGCCTCACAGCGAGGGCGGCCGCGCGGGGCGCTGCTACAGCTTCGGCTGTGCCCTGTCCCTCCGCTTCTGGCCTCACAGCGAGGGCGGCGGCGCGGGGCTCTGCTACCGCTTCGGCTGTGCCCTGTTCCTCCCCTTCTAGCCTCACAGCGAGGGCGGCGGTGCGGGGCTCCGCTACCGCCTCAGCCGTTCCCTGTCCCTCCCCTTCTAGCCTCACAGCGAGGGCGGCCGCGCGGGGCTCTGCTATCACCTCGGCCATTCCCGGTCCCTCCGCTTCTTGCCTCACAGCGAGGGCAGCCGCGCGGGGCTCTGCTACCGCCTTGGCTGTCCCTGTCCCTCCACTTCTGGCCTCACAGCGAGGGCGGCCGCAGGGGACTTTGCTACTGCCTTGGCCGTTCCCTGTCCCTCCACTTCTGGCCTCACAGTGAGGGCGGCCGCACGGGATTCTGCAATCGCCTCGGCCATTCCCTGTCCCTCTGCTTCTGGCCTCACAGCGAGGGCGGCCACGGGGGACTCTGCTACCGCCTAGGTCGTCCCCTGTCCCTCTGCTTATGGCCTCACAGTGAGGGCGGCGACGCGGGGTCTGCAATCGCCTGGGCCGTTCCCTGTCCCTCCGCTTCTGGCCTCACAGCAAGGGCAGCAGCGCGGGGCTCTGCTGCTGCCTCGGCCGTTCCCTGTCCCTCTGCGTCACGCCTCGCAGCGAGGGCGGCCGCGCGGGGGTCTGCAATCACCTCGGCCATTCCCTGTCCCTCCGCCTCTCCACAGAGGCACCAGGCAACCCGAGCACAAGACAACATGGGCACCTTCCGCCATCTTTCCAACACTGAGGCAGCACCTCACAGCCTGCAGTCAAGATAGGCCAGGCACAGTGAAGGAGGCCACGGCGAGCACCATGCGCTTGTTTATTCCGCAGGACCATGTGGGCTTCCTCATTATCTCATGGAGGTGATGCGATGTTAGAAAGGCAGCCCACCCTGCTGCAGAGGTGATTTAACCGATAGCCATTTCCTCCAAGCAAAGTAGGGACCACTCTGTGTCTATTTTAAGGCAGTAGCTGCAAGGATTCCACCTTCCGTATAAAGCTCATTGCCTCTCAGTACCCTACGAAGATGCCATCTGCCATATGATTCTTCAACTCGCATAGAAAACTCAAAACAGTTTTTTTTTTTTTTTTTTTTTAAAAAAAAGAGGTGAACTGCAAGTAGGAAGCTTATGAGGACATCAGAAGTCCTGCTATATGCACAACCTCCTATGTTCCTCAAAACAGCTGCAAGAATATGGACAGAAAGACTGTTGTGAAGTTATTAGATCTAGGCAAGGAAAAGAGACTGACTTCTGCAAACAACAAATGGGCAAACCATCACATTTCAATATTGAAAAGCAACACAAAAGCATCAAGGCAAATTTGTATCTGCTGGTCTTCGTCACATCTGCAAGCTTTTGGATTACTTTCTTCTAAATGTTTCTGAAGAATTAAGGAAAGTTTGCTACCATTATTGAAAGAAAAGAAAGAAAAGAGAAGAAAAAAGTGTGTGCCAGATACTTAAATACTCATACTGGAGAACAAATTCCAAGAGTAATGGTATTTAGGAAAAAGATGTGCAAGGTAAAATGACTCAAAGTCTTCAACTTTTGATTATCTAGTACTCGCAATCAACTTAAACCATTTACAAGTAATTATTTAGTCTTTTAAGACAAAAAAGATCAATCTGATAATTTGTACTGGCAGAAAAAAAGGATATACAGTGGATATACATTATAATGAAACTTAATGAAGTGAATTACCACATTTCTACAACAATGAAGCATATGCTGTAAAAGGAATTCACAGTTCTGGCAACAGAAAAAAAGGAAGTTTTAACAACAGAAAAAAGTTTTAGCAACACCACCACTACAAAAAAAAAAAAAAGGCTGTATTTTAAGGAACAGTTCACTTACCTATGCTAAAAATGGATCAGCAGTTACAGAACCATTCTGTATCCCATAGCCGTAACCTGTGGTGTTGACCTGATTTCATCACAATTTCTTTCAAAATTATTACATCCAATTGTATTTATTTTTAGTATGTTTTCATGTCACTTTATGAAGAGCATTTTAAAACAAATCCCTTCATAGGCAGAATGGAAATACACATTACTTCTAGCAAAATGTAGGAGAAGAATCAACAAGATCAGCTCAGTATTTCTGAGACCTAAGCAGCTATGTTTTTTGCATCCAAAAGCATCAAAATTGCATTACATTTTATTACAATGAATCCACAAATGACGCCAACAGAATGATAAATTCTAGTATCGTTCATGCATGAATGCTATCGCAAAGCGGGATGAGAAATTACTTGACGCACAAAACTCAATAGATGAAGCAGATAAAAAGCCGACTTAGTGGGGGATGTTTGTGCAGCCCACCTGAACTGTGGTGCAGGGACGAAGGCAAAGGAACCCCCAGAGCTACTGAGAAACACTGAGCACATTCACTTCATATTTTCACTTGGAAACAAGGGACACACATGCAGCTAGAAAAAATAAATGAGAATATTCTTTTCATTCTGCTTTTCAAGGAAGATACGCTTTGCTTCAAAACATTCACCTCCTGCACAATTTCCATCAAAAGCCTCAAGTATCCAACGTGGCACATGTTCCTTCACCCCTGTGTTACAAAGTAGTCTGATTTTTTGCAATGCCATATGCAAGACTCGTCACTTATAGCACCGTCTTCAAACGTGTAATAAACATTTCTAGAGGTATTGTCAAATCCAAATCACAAAATTCATGTTGTATTTGACCCAAACCAAAGCGACCAGCATGTGAATTCCCTGAGAAGCTTTCACTGATAGTAAGAATACTGTTACTTGAAATACCTATGCTGCACTTCAGCAACTCCCTTTGGGACAAATCCAGCTAAGCCCTTAAACACATGCACAGTACATTTTACTGGAGCATCTCCCACAATGGATCAACTCTTCAACAGCCTTAAAATTAAATATGGGCTTAAAGTGTTTTCTGGATTAGGCCCTCTCTACTTTCTTTATTAAAATAGGACAGTGGCTATAAGCCAGCAGAAACTCTGGTGATAAAGTAGAAGACATAAAGTTGGTGAGAGATGTGATAAAATTCACTTCTATACATGAGGAAATGACTTCCATAACTCATTCCAGGTTTTACTTCTTGTAAATAGCATAGCACTGTGAAAAAGCCTACTCCATATCATTTCTAGATGCACACTGTACTGATTGCTTCCTAGATCTAATTTTATAAAGGCGTGAGCGCTCCTGATGCTTTTTCACTTTTGCTTCATTATCTTTACCAGACTTTTTTTAGTCGGATTAAAAGAAAAGTAGAAATTTTTTTAAAAAAGGGGGGGGTAGGGGGATGAAAGGAAAAAAAGGAAAAAGAAAAACAGACAAAAAAGAAAGAAAAAAGAATAAAGGAGAAAGAAAAATGAGAAAAAAAAGAAAAAATACAGAAAAAAGAGAAAAGAGAAGAAAAATGAGAAAAAAGAGAATAAAAGAATAGAGAAAAAGAAAAAAGAAGGAAAACAAAAAGGGGAAAAGAAAAAATAAAAAAAGGAAAAGAAGAAAGAGAAAGAAAAGGAAGGGAGAAAAATGAAGTAAAAAGGAAATAGCAAAAAAAGGGAAAGATAAAAAGGGAAAAAATAAAAGGAAAAAGCAATAGAGAAGAGAAAATGAAAAAAGAAAAGGAAGAAGAAAAGGAAAAGGAAGAAATAAAATGAAAAAGGAAAAAAGGAAAGGAGAAAAAAGGAAAAAAGTTTTAAAAAGCTTTAAAATAGTAGAAAATTTTTTATAGTTTTTAAAAATTTAAAACCTGCAGAAGTGAGAGAGATCTACTGCATAGGCAATATTGATCCTCTGCAGTGGGCTGGTGAATGAGCCACCTTTCCTCCTGCTTGCTTTTGCTGGGGGCAAGAAGCAGTGGCAAGAGGAGCCCGAGAGCAGGGCAGCCAGATTGCCTGGGCTGCTATAAAAAGCCTAACGGGATGAATTTTGGTAAAGTCTTAAGCTCCAGTTATCTTTACGTAGCTCTGGCAGTATTGTCTGCCAAGATATAAAATATGGAGGAAGCTCTGCTGGCCTACTAGGCATTCTTCGTTTTACTGTATCGTGTAGCTGTCAAACACACATCTATCCAAGTCTTTGAACGTACAGCGAGGAACAGATTTTTATGGGATGCACAAAATCCCAAGGCCACAGTGACTTTGGGCCAGTGAAGGTTATTGTTTATGTGTCATTCCACTGTACTAGGCACAGCCAAAAGTAGAGAGAGTAAAACAGGTCTTCTGTGGCAATACTGCATAGGAAATGACAACTTATTATTGCTACCCAAAAAAAAAAAAAAGGAACCTTATCAGATTGAAAAGCAAAAAAGTAGTCCTGGGGAAAAAAAAAAAAAAAAAAAAAAAAGGTATTTCCAGAAGAGTTGAAGAGTTAACCTACTGATGAGCTTGAAAAAGATAGATACACAGGCTATTAAACCCAGAACAGTACTATAATATAATTTCAGCCTGTTAACCTGTTTTGTTAGGTATTCAAAATTTAAACTGCCTGTGCTGATAGATATGAGGGGTGAGCAAATCTGACACCACGTAACACATTACGGTTTAAACTGAGCTATTACAATCAAACATAGTTCTGAACAATTAACTCTTCAACATCACCATTTACCGTTACTCGGCAGAAATTCTTTTGGTATATAAAACTATCTCATAAAGATTCAAAGGGTTAGACTTAAACCTTCACAGGGAAAATACCAAGCTGTGGTGAGGTGCCCAAATTCTGCAGTGGTCTCAGAGGAGCCCATCACGTCGCAGCTTGAGGATTGTCCCCAAGGGAGCCCTCCACAGCGCGGGCAGAGGGCAGCTACCGGACACTATTGGGGAACAAACCTCCGGTACGTGCTGTTTGGAGCCTGTCTCACAGCACAAATCAGAGAAAACCTCACAATTATTAAGGCCCCAAGATGGCTTGGAATTACGAAATTGTGCTTTCTTGCTAGCTCTTGCGGTGCAAGCAGTACCCGAACAACAGGGAGAGACAGAAATTGTGAGCTAGATCACTGCGACCAGCATCTACCAGCGTCCTCCCCAAACGCACCTCAGTGCGCGCGAGCCTCTCTGGATCACGCCCTGCTCAACTTCAGTATTTTTAACAGGACTCGGTGTACAACTCAGTTATAGATGTGTCACCAATCTAATATTACTACAGGACTATAAATAGAAAGCACTTCATTTTTTCTTTCTAGAGATTCTGGTTGATGTACACAGTTAGTGCTGTTAAAAGACCAAAACACATCCATCCAGGCAATTTCAAGACATTTATGCAAACCATGTATTTTGAATTTGTGAACTATATCAACACTAATAAGAATTACCACACTTGAACAACTTCAGCAACAAAACTCACTCTATTTAAAGAGAGATATTTCCATGAAATCCCAGGTCCCTCCTTTCCTGCAGGCACTATTATTAAAGTAAAAAATATCCCTAAAACTTAAAAAAACCCACTGATTTCTTCAGAACTGAATCAGAAAAATATGACAAGTTTCTGTTTTCAGGCTTTTACCCAATGGAATGCAGTCATTTGAATTCAAGAATTTTTTTTGTTTGTTTTTTACACTTCATTAGAACATTTTTCTTTCCGTATCCTGTCCTGATTTCAGACATAAGACTGTTATTTAGCAGAATTCTGATATATCTGTTGAGTTCAACATACTCTCATCTTCTTTGGAAAGACAAATAAATACTTGTTCTGGGAAGAAAAGTATTCAGGCACAAACCCAGTATGCTTCAAAATAAGTAGCAATCACTCTAATGGGCTTGATCTAGAAGGATACTACCACTGGGCGCTCTTACGGAGTCACTTGGGTTTTAAATAGTTCTGTCCTGCATTGCCCTGTAGCCTTGCTCATCATGGTCTGTTTTTTATGAAGAAGTTATTTATGAAGAATGAAACAACAGTCTACATCTTAGGCAAAGAAAAGTATAAAGAAAGAAAAAGTGAACATGATGCAAAGGAAAGCATTGCTAACTGGAATTGCTAATCCCTATAAGAAATGGGCCCCTAAGATAGAAGAAATCTGATCTCTCTCATGACTACTCAATGCTTTTCCTTCCTATCAGACATCTTAGAATGGGGCATTCTTGTCCATTTTATCTTTGTAGCCCTTGTTAGCCTTGCTGTAATGTTGTGCTGGAGTTTACCTACGTCTGTTTTCAGGATCCAAAGTTCAGTTCTGCTCCAGCCCAGCTTCACAACACAGGCTAAAGTTTGTGTCAGGGGAAGAAAACAAAAAACCCACAACCACCAAAAAAAAAAAAAAAAAAGACAAAAAATTAATAAAACAGCCACCAAAGCAAAACAAAAACCCCACGCACAACTACAGGGAGGCTGGTTGAACAACTGGATCAAGTTGTCAGTGCTGCCGTTTTGCCGAGGCTGGTAGGAGAGGACAGCTGGCCATCCCGAGGGTCCGTCGGAGGCCAGGACTCCAGCGCGCGCTCCCCAGGAGCCTTGGGAGCAGCCCTGGAGATCAGCCCTGTCCTGAGCTTGTCAGTGCCTGGCTGCCTTCGGTGCGCACGTGCCAGTGACTAAGTGCTTTGGACTTCGTTGTCTATCGTGCTTGCAGAATCTCTTGTGCCTGGCTGGAGGTGCCCAAATAAACTGGCCCCTCACCAAAAGAAGTGTGATAACAACCACTCTGCTTCAGTTACCACTCCCTTGGAGAAGACTGCTTCATAGACAATCAGCAGAACTATTCTTTGATAGCCAAATTTTATCTCAAAAATAAGTTGATCTATTCCATGCTCACTCCCAGTGAGCAATCCCTTGTCAAATAGCAGACGTCATGGCCAATCTGACTGACTGCAGCTGTGTAAAAGGATTACACATCATTATGAGAGGAGAGAGGGAATGAGCTTCTGTTGGATGTTGTATTCCCAAGGGTTCTGAGGAAATTGTTTCTGCCCTGCTCTCAAGCCCGGCACAGCCTTTCGGGCAGTGCTGCTGCAGTGAGAAACCTAAGCTGTTCTACTCTACCCAGACCACATCTGGCAATACAACAGCACGTGCCAGGCCACTAATAAGCAAGGGGAGAGGATCTTGTTCATGGACACCCAATGAATTGCGGAAAGCGTACATAATTAAAACAGAGACAGAAAACCATAATCAGTGAAAATTCAAGGTGTAACTGCTGGTGTGGTCAAAACTCTAGTGGTTTTTATGTGAGTTTTTGAGTTTGTTTAATGTATGTTGATTCTGTTTCCCTCTCTGGTTGGCTAGCAAATAATGATAGTGCTATCACCTAGATTAAAGTTACAGAAAAATGTGTTCCTAAGCACTATTTTTTGCATGCCATCCATGAAAATATGAAGAATGGAATTAACCTACGTAAGAATTTGTTATTTCAAACCTTTGCCTTGTTACCCAGAAACAGATGTTACTGAAAGTCTCTGTAAAATCACAGAATCACTGACTGGTTGAGGTTGGATGGACCTCTGGAGATCACCCAGTCCCACCCCTGCTCCAGAGGGACACCCAGAGCACATGGCACAGGGCGGCATCCAGGTGGGTTTGAAGATCTCCAGAGAAGGAGCCTCCACAGCCTCTCTGGACAGCCTGTGCCAGGGCTCTGGCACCCTCACAGCAAAGAAGTTCTTCCTCACATGGAGATGGAACTGCCTGGGTTTCAACTTGTACCCATTAGCCCTTGTCCTGTCACCAGCCACCACCGAGAAGAGTTTGGCCCCATCCTCCCTACATTCTATTCTAAGGTACTCTGAGTACTTTCTATAGAAACTTGTGCTTTGAAAATACTTTCCAATCTTGCCCTTTATATTTCATTACGTTCTTTATCTATTCTGACAAGAATTTGATCTCGACATTTTATTTTTTAAAATCATGATCCTTATATTATCTGACACTCTCTTTTCCCTTCATCTTAAAAATGCTTGCAACATCTGGTGAAGCCAGTTGTGGCTGCCAGAGTTTTTTTTAATTCAACGGTAAAAGCAGGTGCCAAGGAATGAATAGACAACTGTTAATTTTCAGTTCTTGCTCTTGATTTCTGCATTCCTAAATTGTTTTGAAATGAGCGTCAGTGCAGCTCAGAGGATTGAAAGGCTCTCGCTACCTCACCTGCAGATGTTGGAAGCAGCTTCTACTATAAAATATGAAAGCGTGATTCTGAGCGTTTGCTTGGACTCAGACGATGACTCCTCAGAATGCACTGCACTGTTCATTCAGATCTCCAGCTGGAGACACAACTAAAATACCACATTTGCCATGTGATGATGCATTCATAATGTGAATAACACACAGCCACTGGTATAAACTGAGGTGAGCTACTCAGGAATGAGGACTAACTTTCTGGACTGGTCCTCATATCCAGGCTTGGCTCTCTGTCCGAGTAAAGAACCAGAATTAGTTGCTACTTCAGTAATTTCTCTTGCAGTTAAGACTTGACCTGCCAATGTATCTGCACAGCTTTCTCGGTTACAGAACAGGACTGGCCTAAGTAATTAGATAAGAGACTGCCAAGCAATGATAATGCATAATGACTTTTCTATTTAAATTATAAAGCCAATGAATAAGGGAAGTGTTTGCGACTTCTCTTTAAATCCCAGCAGGCAGTGAATGAAACCCTCAGCTTGCATCTCCTGCATACAATGGAGTCAGAGAAATTGCTTTCCTGACAGTAAATATCTGCATTGCCTTGTAGTTCTGATGAGTTCAGTATTGATTTTTCGTCATCTCTCATCTGTACTTAAAAGAGTCTGAATTTGAGTCAATTTACATGCTCCTAATACAGCCCAGATATGCATAATTTCATGGGGAAGAAGAAAAAAAAAGAATGCCAATCTTCTGTCCTCCTCTGTCATTCCCATCTATTCCTCAACTATTTTACGCACTACAAGTACTCTATATGTAATCTAAATTTTATTAAATCTATAAAGGTTCATATTAGCAGACTCCTGAAGATACTTTATTTGGTGTGTGTGTGTTTTCCTTTTACACAAGTAACTTTAAGGCAAGCTGGCTTTCCATAAGGCAGTTATCAAAAAGATTGGTTTTGTTCTAAAGCCATAAAAATACCACCTTTGAGCTGTGACTGACAATCAGATGGTTTTTCAGGACATTCCAAAACTCTAAGTATCTCAATAAATCATATTTTTAGCTCAGCTTAAACCACTACCATGTGTATCCTTTATGTTACTCTTCTACTCCAATACTACTGCTTGAACATAGAGTAAGCTCAGTGGTAGTGACTCTGGATGATCACAAGATACCTGAAACAAATTCCAGGACACTAGTTCCCAAAAACATCATTAACATGTTAATGACAAGTTTGGACCAGCGGAGTTGAAGCTCCCCTGGCTACCACGCTTGTCACCCCACCCATCACCAACAAGGACTACACTGACCTGGCCACCTACGTGAATTTGTCCCCTTTCCTCGTTGCATCCTTCTGTAAACCTCAAAGCTGCACACGGGGAGAGTCATCATCACCTTGTCACGCGTTCTGATGGCTTCTTCCAGGCCCTCCAAGGAAGTGTGTAGTCCCCCTTGTACAAGGGCATGGGGAATTTGAACCTCCAAGACTTAAGGCGCATCCAGATGAGGGTCTGTATATGGCAATTAGCCTTTTGATCAGGATCATTGGGTTCCTAGGCTTTTCCAAAGGCGTCTCATGTTTTGGATGTGCCACACGCATCCTTCAAGAGGAGCAGTTGGAGCGGTCTCCATGGAGGCTCAATGCTAGACAAGCCTCTGCCCAGTGACAGAAAGTCCTAAGCTCTGAAGGCTGGTCCTGACAGATGGGGTGCATCACCCACAGCAAGGTGCAGCAGGTCACACCTTCTTCCTCCCACGTTGTTTTGCTACTTGCGTGATAACACAGGGGCATCCTAAGGCATTTTGTTACTACTGAATGGAAAGAATGACCATGCCCAGGGACACAAAAGAGGCTTCCATAACTTCTCATCTCTCTGTTCCTCCATTTTCTTAATGTCCAAATGGCAATTTGTGAAGCACATCAACATACTGTTTTTTAAAGATTGATAATGAAATGCTTCTACTAACCTAACAAAGCCCAAAATACATCCTAGCTTGGATAAGACTCGTACAAGAAAGCTGTAGCCTCCACTCTTTTCAGAAGCAAATTAGAGTTTCGTATTGGAAAGCTTGATGCAAAAATTCAGCCAGAATCCACCCAAAACAGAATGGTGTTTACAACATTAAGACCAGAGTGTGACAGTTTTTAAAGAGCCTGAAAAACTGGTAATGTTGCGTAAAGCACAGTTTAATAAGGAAAACCATTACTTTCATGTCTTCCTTTTCGCTGATACTTCAAAATAGCCAGAAACTAATAACCAGCTTTAGACCATAAGGTAGATTCACAGATAATTCAATGAAAAGTGCTGTTAATCCACAAGAAAGCCTGACAGTTCTGTGGGCCTGGCATTCATTATTAGTTTATTAATATTTGATTAATCTTGTAGCAGGAAATGATCATTAGTGCAGGACCATATGTCTAAAACAGCGCAGGCAAATTCCATTTCTGTAACATGAGTTGCTTATTTTTTGCAGTCAAAAAAAGAAGGAAACTTAGGGCAAATTTTTATGGTTTGTACGCTCTAATACGTTGGTAAGAGAAGGAAAACTAAACCTTGGAGAACATGCGAGATTAAATTTTAACCTTCATTAGCACATGACAACGTGCACGTGCCCATATCATATCGAGTAGCTATGCAATTTTGGCAGCAATTAAAGGAATCCTTTTTGGGTTTTCAAAGACTAATCCGGTTCCCTGATTTCTGGTCACCAACATTAAAATCTACATGAGATGCAACAGCGTGCTATTACTGCTGTGTTAGTCAACTATGGGGCAAGGTCCTTCCCAGCAGCCCAGTGCAGACCCTGGTTGGATGAACATGGGGGAGGATGAACTCTGCACAAGGGGCTTGCAGAAAGCAGCTTCACCACTCAACCCTCCCGCCTTTGGGAGCTCGAGGGGTTCCCAGACAGCACGGACACCCCGCAGAGCCGGGGGCCCAGGTGAAATCCTAGGAAAATCCAGCACGTCCAAGCTCTGGTCATGACTCAGCTACTGACCTTAGTGAAACTCCTTTATCAAGGTATCTTGGGGGAGGAGGGTTGCATGAGTCCCTCTTCTCTAACCTTCCCCTTACACCTAACCCAAGGGGATCGTGTCTCACAATGTTCTTTGTACCAGACTGTACTTTGGCGAATTGGTTTCTGCACATGTGGAAATGGCCAAGTCACAGAATCACAGAATGGTTGAGGTTGAAAGGGACCTCTCTAGAGATCATCTAGTCCAACTCCCCTGCTCCTTAATGTTTTCAGGATCTTCTTGATTTTATGTTCCAAGTGACTATGTTTTTTTTTTATTATTTGATTCAAAACAGATCTTAAAAGAGGCTATTTCAGTATTTGGAGATAAACAAACCAAAAATGCTGCCATCTCATGCCAGAAGCAGCAGCGACCCACCTGCAATGATGGCTTGGCCTGCCAACAGCCAACCTACCTCAAATGTGGTGGCTCTGTGTTACCTGGGGAAGGAACTAGATGGTGCTAAAACACCCTTTATCGTTTGCAATAAAAATTGGGTTATTTTTCTTGGTCAGGGCTTTCAGTCACCAAAAAAACACCAAAGAAATAAAACCCAGCAGTATAGGACCCCAGCTCACTTCTAAGTACACTTTTGCTTAAAGAGAGAGATACAGTACATGTACAAATAAAAGGGGGGGAAAGTAATCATGTGTAGCGAGTCACTACACTTCCCTCCTGCCCTGCTCCTGAGCTGACAAAGCACCACCCTTCACTCCCTTGTTTTCCTGTGTGCTCTGTAAAAACTGAAATACCAAGAGAAGGAATAGCTCGTGACTTCAACTAATCCAAATGCAGACATCGTATTCTGAGATTTGAACCTTTCATTGGATGTGCAACCAAAATTTCTAGGTCTAGGACTTCCGCATAAGCCTTAAATACCTGATTTTGAAATACTTAGCTGCCCAGAGGTGAAGCTCTACAAGCTTTTTTGATACTCGCAAATTGGTAACAGTAACACAGCAAATAAAGCAGAAACCATGGGGAAAAATCTTAATGCCTAGCTTAACAAAGGCAGCTAAATGTTGATTATGTTTTATTACAAAGGCCCGTGTGCCCTTTGCAGAGCATTTCACAGGGGGCACTGCAGCAGAAGAGGCTGAAAACCAACATACCCTAGACTACTCATTTGAAAAAAAAATGGCAACAAATTAATGCTGGAACTATCCATACACCAAGTCATATCAGCAGCTGTTACAGCAGCGGGGTTTAGATGAAGAAGGAAAAGCAGGGGTATATGACAGCAGAAAAAGCTTCTCTCTGAAGGACTGCCTTTCCAGTTTATTACAAAGGGTACGGAGGGCAAGGACAGCCTTTTAAGAAGAGCTTTCCGAAGCTGTCTTGGCAATTACACATTGGTGCATTCATAGATTTTTAAGGCTGACAGATGCCATCGTGACCATCAAGACCGTAACTTCGTGTGCAACCAGCGCCACACGCTCCGCGCTGACGCGTCCCACAGCCTTCCAGCAACCCTGGAAACCCTTCACATCTGGTGTCACAGAACTATTCTCTCTGTCCCTCAGTAAAATCTGACAAATATAATCATCAATACCAGAGCCAGCTGTGCTGCCCACGTCACCCTCCTGGTCCCCCTCCCCATACCTCTTGAGTTCCCAGTATCTTGTTCAATGTTCTTCAGATCCTGGGTCTCTTGTGCCTTAAATCATATTTCAGGAGCTCCTGAACAAAAATCAGGCAGTTATCTTGCCCTTTCCCCTCGGTTTCCTCCCTCCTGACTCTTCTACAATCTTTCTCTCAAATCCTTCTACCAGGAAGGCTGTAGGTTATATCAAAGTAATCTAATTATTCTCCAATTGCAGGTTAGGATCACCCTATCTGTTCTTTAAAAAAAACCCTAACTTAGAGCTGAGTTCCACAACCTCCATATATCCATGGGCTTATTCCTGCAGTCAGCATATACTTTCCTAGATGACAATTTTCATGCCCTCTTTTCCAGATGCCTGATGTCCTTATGGCTCTGCTCTAGCGTGTCCACATTAAGCCAGTGCTTGACTGAGCCAGGAAAGCCTGGTGGAGTTCACGGCATGCACGAGAGCTCCTTAACGCTAGATCTATTGATCTTTTAAATGGATCACTGTATTGATACGGTGTCATCGCTGCAACCGAGCCCAGAGAAGGCAGCAAGAGGCCCCACGAGGGGCCAGGTCAGGCTCTGCCGTGGCCAGGGCCAAGGAGGGGACAGCAGCGGGGAGATGGTCTCACCCGTGCTGGACTCCCCGGGTCTCCGCTCAAGAGCCGCACAGCAAACGGGGACCTTTGAATCTCTTCCGCGCATGATGCCTGCAACAGCATCTCCTAAATCCTTAAACGAGCAATTTATTTTGCTTTGCTAATCACGGGTAGTTTCTGACTAAGCTTTGGCATAGATTTTGATATGCTTGGCTAGATATATTCTATAGCTTTAAAATATTCTAGCTTTCTCCTTGCAAGAACAGAATTAAAGCTCTGGCCAATGCTGCCTCTGGCATTCAGAGCTATTGCCTGCCATGTAGATGCAAACTTTCCAAGAAAGGTGGCATGTTGAGCTGTTTATTATTATTTTGTCAATGAGGGTGACTATATGCTCCATGGATTTCTTCCATCACCACCTAGGCTCCCTTTTCAGGCAGCAATAAAAAAAGGAGGTTCATAAAGCTGGACATGCAAGAAGCTCTTTCCATCACTCTTGCAATCTACAATTCAATTTGAAATAGGAATTCCTTGTGAGTTTTTTTTTTTCCTATTTTTTCCTTGGATACTGTACTTTGAGATACAGCACTAAATTACACTGATTCATTATTCCTATTAAAACTAACAATAATCTCAAATTGCTTGGCAAACCAAACAATTGCAAACAGTAAATTTAAACAGTAAAACAGGGAGCACATTGGGTAAATGTTATTTCTCTGAACAAGGAAAGCTTTCGGCAAAGTGCTTAACTTGAATACAACAAAAGGCAATTTAATTTAGTAATACAGTTGGATGAAAAATGGAGACCTCAGGTTTAATAAGAAGGGGAAAAAAGACAAGCATATATCATCCAAAAGGATAATTATGAGGAACTATTTTGTATGATCCAGCTAAATCAAAGCTTTTAATGCTTTCTTACTCCTGTCAAAGGAAGGAGATTTAGTGCTTTAAAAATGGGGATTTTGCAGACTCCACTGCCAAGGAAAAATGATTTGTCCCTTGATAAATTACTATTGGGCTTTCTACTTGAAAAAAAAATACACTTACATTGAAATAAATGCCAAGGAATGGCTAGAGAATTTATATTATTCACTCGTATCTGTCACCGGATTGGTTGAAGAGTGACACTGCTATTAAAAATGTCTTCTTGCTTCTCGACACAGTGGCACAAAGGGGCCGTGCAAACCTTCGTCAATGGGAAGGAAACGCACACAAAAATAATAGTAAGCAAATCTTGATTTCTCTCCCCCTTCCTGACTGCTAGGCTTTAAACACGGGTGCGTACAGGTTTTTAGGAGCTGCTAATTTCAAGGAAAGCGCCTTCCCAAGGGTAGGGGAGAAGATCCATTCATTTTCCTAGGTATTTTCAAGGCTTCTTAACAAATCCTAGATTCTTTTTTCCTTGATAATGTGTACCTAGAATATTAGCTTGAGAGTTCAGCTGCAGAAGAGCAATTGAGAGGTGCTTGGAAAGGGCCAAAGCCACCCCAGCTCTCAGCCCCTGGGGCCTCAGCATGTTTAGAAGTGACAGTCTGACTGCCTGGAGACTGCCCCTCTTGTGCAGCTGAACCAAGAACAGAATTCACAGAATCCACACGGATGCACACAGACAGGCCAGCCATTAATAAATGCCATTGGAACCAGGACGCTGGATCTAGTTGGACTCTATTAGATTCGATTAGAATTTACCTTGCACACAGTTTTCGTTAGGGTCTGACAGGACATGAGATTTTTTTTCACCCATTCCTGAGTTTGAGTTTACTTGGATATATTTTTTTCATTCTACTCCTTCAAGAGGGTTTCTTTGTAATTAATTGTAACGTCAACCTTCTACCAATATACAAGGGATCTTTCTCTTATGTTATTACTGATAAGATATTTATCTCCTGAGAGTGGTATCACCCATGAATTTTCATAGAAAACCAGCATTTTTTTTTTTTAGGTCCCTGAGCCTTTTATTCCTACTATTTTAATTAACAATAATGAAAGGATTCAAAATTCACAAAAACAATCCTAAAGCAAAGATAAGAACTTTTCTTAGACACAAGATTATTTTTCTTTGCATTCATTTATCATATGAAATGCAGCACATAAACTAGTAAGAAATAAGTCAGAGATGAGTTTGAAATAAAATCTTTTCAGGTAGAGGATTACTTAGTCTACAGAATCTTTTTAACAAAGAACAAGTTTCTCTCTCCTCCACTCGCAGAAGCCCACCAGCATGGGACCCAACTCACCAAGTGGGTATCGAGAAGCTGCCAGAACACCAGAAAAACTGCAAAAAGAAATTCTTACATTAAAGATCATGAAATTTCTATCTGAAAGAGGGAATCAATGTTTTTTTACAAAAACTTCACTCCAGAAACCAGTAGTTCTAAGGCACGTGTACACACACACACACACACACACAGAGAAATCTTCACCTCCCTGCATGCAGCCTTGGAGGAAAATTATAAATGAGCTGAATCATGGGATTTTTTGCAGTAATTTCAGAACCATACAGCTTATAGAATTTTAAAGTCCCTATAGTTAACCCAATGTGAGCAGTGCCATCAAATCTGACCTCTAGGTTATGCTGGGTCCTAGGCACTCAAAATGTCATTATTTACTCTTCCTTCCATTAAAATAAATAAATAAATAAATAACCATTAGTGTTGCCATTTGCTCCAGTGCTTGTTTCACTTTTAAGTGCTCCAGGAGGCAACTAAGTCTATGAGTTCTGCAGTTAAGAAAATGCAGTATTGGTTCAAGTGCCGTAAATAGCATTGAAGCCTCTCTTGCTAAAACCATCAATAAAATTCATAAAAAACATGAATTATTGCCACTGTGATGTCTCAAGTTTTTATATGGATTATGCTAACAGAACCAGAAAATACCACAATTTTAATCTATATCTTGTGACAATGGCTTCTCATACAATTCATAATTATATCATCTGCAGCCAGTTATCTTAAATCAATAATCCCATGGCCCTTCTAAGCTGGCATTTTGCAAATACACTACAGAAGCTACTTGAGGTGGTAATTTATTTTTCATATAACATCTCTATGTTATTCTTTGGTATATAGTCTTAAATGGGTTGTTTACCTCTGGAAAGGAAAAAAAAAAAAGGAAACTAGGAGAAAGTTTTTTAGAAACAAAAATTTCTTCCTAGAAAATTCAGTTCTAATCAGTAATTAGCATGCAAATACTAATGTTACATGGAGAAACAAAGAATACACAGGGATTATAGCTGAATAATCCTACCAGTTTCTTTTGATATGTGTTTTCCACCTACCCAAACCTTTGAAGAAGCAAAGAATGAGGCAGCTCATTGTTTTTCCTCTCCTTTGATAGTGTTCACTCACGGTAGATACGTCCTAGCGCTACTTCCAAAGCAACAGCCATGACTACTCGAACTGACGTCTCCTTCCAACCTTGCTGCCATGGGGTTGGTAGAGGCCACTTAGCAGGGCACGATAGCGCAATGGGATTCAACTGTAGGAACGGGGAGGAGACAAAGAAACAGCATTTTTTTAGTTTTTAGGATAATTAACCTCTAGAAGCATCCTGAGCGAGGCTTCCTGTCCTCAATGTCTTTAACAAACGAAGCTGGAGTAGCAGAGAACAGGGCCTCAGTGCTGAAGGGAGGCCGGGCTCCCTTGTGGCGCTGGTGCGGCGACTCGGGCACGGCCGTGGATCTGTGCATCGTTAGGACTCATCAGCTGGTGTCTGCACACGCCATTTAGTCATCTCCGATGGAATCTATGGGGTTGCAGGATATTTTCAGTCCAAAGACATTTAATCAACAAATCTTGTCCCCTTCCATCTTAAAACGCTCTGTCTGCCCACAGGACGAAGGATAAGTCCACAAGACCAAATGGTTTTCTAAAGCTTTCCCTGTCAAAGGAGTTAAGGACAGAGGACACCATCAGAGTCCCTTACCCTCCAAGACCAATTCTGTGGACCAAATGCTCAGGTGGCAGAAAAAAGCCTGAGGAAATTATCCCGATCTTAGGCTACCTGAGGAAAAAACCCTACACTCTCCTAGCGCGAGTGTCCTGGTCTTGCAGAGTCCTTCATGTCTGAAAAGGCTCTTTGTGGGGAAAAAAAAGCTGATAAACTAACAAAATGTACCTCCTCATACAGTTAATAATAATAAATGCTAACGATGTAGCCTAATACACATACAAAAAAGTAATCAACTAAAGCAGGCCAGAGCAGTAATTTTACATGAAACGGTGAGCCCTCTAACATCCCAGCACCTACCATCCACAGGGCACCATTTACCGTATTTTTAAAAATTATAGCAGTCCATTTTTTTCTGGACTGTTTATTCAACATGCAAAAAAGGCTGTATATGCATGAAATAGCCATTTTGAATTTCCTCATTTCTGTACCCATTAGCTGAAAGTATACAGCCAATTCTCACTCTTGTATTTTAGGTCATAAATCTACTCCCTCTGTTCCTTGGGCAAATTAAAAGCTATATATCTTTTTGTCAAAGTCTTTCTGACACAGAGCTCCTACCTTCGCAGCCTAAGGCTAGCTGTGTGTCTAGGAAAATTATATACAATAGGCAGTGACAGCCAGGGAGTCTAGCATTTAGGCACTAGTCAACATATTTTTATACATGTAAAAATCATTCTGCCTTATATCTTGAGCACAATTTATACATATTTAAAAGGATTACAGGAGTGTGAAATAAGAAAGTGCTTTAGAAAGAATAGGAAGGTGGTCCAAATTTGACATCTTGGCAATCTTTTAAACAATGCTGCATTAAGCACCTGCATTAACCTTTGCATTGCATTAATACAGATTGCGCTATCAGAACTACAGCCTATTTTCTTGGGCATTAAGAGTTGCCAGGCTTCAGTTTCTGATGAATATGTGGGCACTGCTCTTGATTTCAGCTCAATGTGCAAACAGTGCATGTGCTTTAATTAAATGCACACAAAATTATGTTGTTTGGGAATGCCAGCTTTGTTATGTATCACGGCAATGGCTTGTCTAGTTATATTGGAGTTTTATGGCCTTGAAATGAGGCATTGCAAAATGGCAATATTTAAGACGCCCCACATGAACTGCTACATGGAAAAATTTTGAAGCAGTGGGCTCCTGCACTTTTCAAAGCTGCAAGAAGCTTACATAGAAGTAACTTTACCTTTCCCACTTACAGATATATTTCTAAAAAATTGAGTGTAGCTTCTGACCATATGTGCTTCTTGTCCCCCTTACCTTGCAAGTAACTCTGGTTCTACACTCGCATTTGAAACGCTCCTTGCCCTCCTTCGCCCTCCCTGGCTTAGAGCTGCCATTCTCCTGTGTCGTCTCTCCTGCACTGTCATCAGAGCTGTTCGTCTTTTTCCTTTCCTAAGCGATATTGCTGTCACACACTTTTCTTTCGCAGTTCCTCTGACTGGGAGAGCTGGAAGGCTTGTCTTCCTTGCGTTCAGCACGCAGCCATGATCTGAATAGAGCTTGTAGATCTGATCTGCAGTTCCCATTTATCACCCATTTGGAGATAAATGCACAGCAGCTACCTGTTGTTGCTGCCCCTGTTTTTGAACACAGCTTCTGCTGCTCGAAGGGTGGCTTCCTTCCCACCCGTCATCTGCTGTCCTGGCTCAGCAGTTTTTGGATGCTTTCCTGGGTCACTCAGTTGTCCCTTCTCAGTGATAATGACCAGAGCCGAGTGTGAGGCTGTAATGCTGCTGTCACCTCATTGAAAGCAGCACTACAAGAAGGAAAGTCACATCACATTAGGAAAAGAAAACAGAGTTACTGCTAGGATAAAAGGTGACAAAAACCAGTGCTAGACATATTTTCAAGCAGTCTTGTAGCAAGACATGGTCAGAGGACAGCAAGGAAACGTCAGCCTCCACTGGCTTCCCAGGGTGGTTAAACATGAACCCAGACCTCGCCAGTCTTAAATGACTCCAAGTGTCTTATTGTGCATTTCACACCAATTCAATTTCAAATCCCCAAGTCTGATTTAATTAGAAAGGCAGCGCAATCAAGGAAAGCAACCAGGCATCGAAAACTGCTTCACTGTGCAACTGAAGGAGATGGTGTTTATGGGCCTCCCAGAATACAGAAGCACCGCTAGCACTTTAAAGCTGAAGGCAGCTTTCCCAAGGAATTGGGGAACTTTTAATACTTTTAATAATGTGAGTCTCAAACAACCGAGGCTGCAGCGGGCCTCATCCACAGCTGGCACAGCTGGAATAGTTGTCACCCCGCAGGAACACCCAGTTCTGAAACCCACGGCTACGCACGGCACCGCCGCGCTGGTCTGCAGGCCAGAACGCCCACGGAGCGCTCCGCAAAAACCATCGCTCATTTCTGAGCACCTCCACGTCAAAAAGGTTATACTTTACATATATACTTCAAAAGTTTTCATATTATTTTACACTATCACAGTGGCATATAGCACCTGCTGCTATGCTGCTAGCATTTTACGCATTTCTTCTAGAAGCAACATTTTACATTAGCTACCTTTCTGTTTGCTCTGTTTAGCAACCTTACATTGCTAAGCAGCTGTCAGTGCCTCTTAGCGTAACAGCCTGGTGGCTTTGCTCACCTGACACTTTCTATCTCCAGTAAACTTACTGACCTAGGCAGGAACAGTTAAATAGTCAAGGATTATTCAAGGTGAGAAGGACTATCAGCCAGCAATCCCAGGCAAACAGAAAATGTTCCTTTTTTAAGCTGCTTGAAATGGAAAACACCACAACACCGGCATATCTGCTTGCATTGTTGTTTTAAATTATATACGCACAGCATCTTAATAGAAGAAATTATATGTTCCATAGCTGACGCATTTCACAGTTAGAAATAGATTTTAAAACTGTTTTCAACTAACAAATTGCCAATCTTACTCCCGCCCTCCATACACACACAAACTCCTTAAAAGCACAAGAAAGGAGACCACAAAATTTGATTTACTATAATCCATTGCTTACAGAATTTGCAATAGATTTTTTTAATCACTCAATGGGTAAAGGCTTCTTTTTTTTTTTTTTTTTTTCTCCCTCTCTCAATTCCCTGTTAAATTGCAGCTAGAGGTCACAAGGATGAAGAGTGGAAGCTACAATAAATGCACAGAAGACACTTACTCATTTAGGTGCAGTAAAACAACCTCACACATTTGTGCTTCTAAATAGCTTCACAATTTGTAAATTACTTTTTTTTTTTTTAAAAAAAAAAAAAGGCTGCAATCTACACTCCCATGCAAGACATTGTGTGCCTGCAGGATGAATTGGCCAACTTTAAAATCTCCAAAGCAGAAAGACTGTCAGATACTCTAGTGTAGAGCATCAGTGCTGTAGTTATCACTGCGGAACCATTCCAGCTGGAGAATATTGGAATAAAGCTCAGTAAATTTTAGAGTTAATATAGGATATGGGATAGGTTTCGAAGGCGCTTGAGCATTTCCCTTGAACAGCGAGGTCAAGGGGCTGTGATCACTTGAGGTGACCACAGAGCTTCTTAGCTCGTCATGTAGCGGCTCAAAACGCTACTGGCTACTGTTCCTCTTATTTCTACCTAAAAGAAAATGCTCCCGTAAACCTCTTTGAACCCTCTTTGCAACCTCCCTCATGAAACTGAAAGCTCCCCTTTCCAGAAAATTAATATTTAAAAATAGAACAAGGACCATAAGCGATACGGCTAAAAATTCAGTGCTGTTTGCTCATTTGTTTACAATAACAGGAGGATTTTCAGCAATACAACAGGTTACAACACGTTTTGTTGTTTTCTTTTATAAACTGTGCACTTCCCTTGAATTTAGGAAGAACTGTCAGAAATCTTAAATATTTAGACACCAAAAACCAGCAGCGGTGTCTCTCAGAAATTATAAGCATTTTATATTATTGCATGCCAGTATCAGTTGAACGTTTCTTCTGTGCACCTGACTCACCAATGAAATGCTCCTCTGACAGAAATCTCTCTCCACGAGCGATTTTGGAACATCATGAAACTTTTAACCTGACCGAGGAGCCTCTTCCATGAGGCAGAATATCAGGATGAAGCAAATGCAACCAGGATTCAGAATACTTGCGATGTTACGTTATGCACACAACAGCGGGGTCCAAGTGCCAGGGCCAACAACCAAAACCAAATCAGGTTCTTATGTAGCCTGAACTCAAAAGAGATGTCTTTTCATCAAAGAAGCTGCAAATGGGAGCCAAGAGATTTTATAATCTCAGTCCTGAGTGTGGGAAAAAAATAAATAAAAGGAAACAAACAAAAAACCAAAGGAACACAAGAAAAAAAGAGTTTCACCCACCACAAGAAACCTGCAGTAGAGACAAGCGCCAAGCACAGTCGTCACTGGTCCTCATCACACAACCTGCCTCTACCACTGTCCTTCTTCACAGTTGCATAAAAACAGCCCTTTTTGATGTTGTCTTTATTTTTATCAAGTTACTTATATAATTTTATGATGTTTTACAATGGTAACCCTAAACGCGCTGCTTTCATTTTAAATACATTCTCTTTTTGAATATTCTTAAATAGTCAAAAGGAACTATTTTATCAAATCAGGACTACAAACATTTTGTACACAGTGGGCAAAAAGAGTTCCTTTGAATCTCATGCCATTGTTAGTTAAGAAAAGGCTAATTGTTATTTCCCCCAGGTTGGGTTTTCTCCTCCTTCCATATTTTAACTAGCGAGGACTGGATTGGGACAAAGCGGGAGAATCAGACCTTCACACAATCAACAAGGAATGACGATTTATACTTAATTATGAGACACGGGAAATGTCTTAAGCTAAGCACAGCAGATTCTTAAGAAAATATGTTTTTGTCTTCCTTGCAGTGGAAGATGAAAAGGCATTTAAATATTTCTGGTAAATTAGGATGATAAATTAATACCATTAATGAAGCCATTTGCCACTGCCATTGGAATTCACTACAGGAGCTTACATGTGCTAGTAGTGCAGAAGAATTTGCAGATTTTTCTGAAACATCAAGTATGATGAAAAATTTGGGGGCATTACGTTTGTCCTGTGGAAAAATACTTATTTGGTATCTTTGCATATGCAACAAACAGCAGTTCAGGCTTTACCTTCAGAAATCAAGTGATCATAATTGGGCCAAATAATCTTGGATTTGCATCCTGCTTTCACATGGCCAAGACCACTGAATTTTCATCAGTCCCATTAGTAAGACTGGAGATTCCTCTGCTGCTGTGCAAACACAACCTGCAGAACGTTGTGCTGGTCAGTGCTGCACAAACCTCCTCGCTCCAGGAGTACCTGCGTGCAAAAGCAAACTTAGCCTGGCTGAAATAGCCCCTCGTGCAAGAACATGGGAATGTTGCATTAACTGGCACAAACCACTTATGTGAGGAGCCCAACAACTATCATTAATATTTTTGTTCACATTTTATAGCCCAAGAGTACTCATTGCTTGGATAAAAATTTGCTAGCCACTGACTAAATCAGTCCAAATCCATCATCAGTCATATTAAAAAGAGCAGCTTCATTAAAACAACACTAATACTTGCTTTGCACCCTTCAAAGATTAATTTAGACTGAAATAATGACTACGTGCAACGAATCAGTAAAGAAAATACAGATTTAGGTTTGATAACATTAGTGATCCTGTACTATCTGTAGCTGAACTTTGACTTGTTACTCATACTAGGATTTAAGGCAATATAATGTAGTGGTTCATAAGATGATGATTTCTAGTGCAAGATTTGCATTAAAAACAGTGCACTTGCAGAAATTATGCATCATCATTCTTGTTACTTTGAACTAGCCAAGGAGATGAAGAGAGGAAACCTGGCTCCCCTCGTTCCCAGAGCAGGGAGCCCCACTCCACTCTCTGCAGGTTTCTCTCCTTGTTGAAGGAGTCCAGAAGAGAAGCCTAGAAAAGGCAATTAGTTTAGGGAGCAATTATCTTCCCTGAAGGTCTTTACAGGAGAGAGCTGTGAGACAAGGCTTAGAGAAACCAGACTTTGATAAAGGTCAGTGACATATAACCTATTTTGGCAATTACTTGTCAAATATATGAATGGTTTAAAACACTTTTAAGTAGCTCAGTAAATGTGATGTGTTTTAAGCAACCAGCTCAATTATCCTTCTAGGAGAGCTCTGAATGTAACAGTGATAACGGAGATACCGAGGGAGATGGAGGAACCCAGGCTGAAGGGGCAGGGACACAGAGGCCATGGGCAGCCCCCGTGCCTCTTGGGTTGTCCTGCAGCCAGACTGTGCAGATCCCACGTAAAGATACGGGCTGTTCGGGGTCAGATTTGCAATGTTTGGCCCACCTGCTGCTCGGAAGCCAGGCAGACTCCGTTCCCCCCAGCTCTGCCGTTCTCTGCGTTTCCCTCTGCCCGCGGTGGAGGCTGATGGAACATCAGGAGAGAGTGAGCACCTTCTATAAAACCGCAGGCGGAAAAGGGTTGCCAATTATTTTTCTTCTTGTGACTTTTCGGATACACAGATTCCTTTTGGCAGTTCCCCTTGTTTTGTGCCTATAAAATAAGCTTAATGGGAGAATTTTCTTTAAGATAATCAGAAGCTGTATAATTTATGCATCCGAATAGCATTGTAGCCAGATGTAATTTTGCTTGAAGTTTCAGCATTACAGTTAGTAATGACTCTGCTGGCTGTGTTTTGTAGAATTTGCAATTTATTTAACACTTGACTGAGCACTGACCCCATATAATATTACCATAATCAAAGTGTGGTAAAAATTAAAAACTAAAAGGAAATCTATGCCTTCTGGGAAACACACAGACTTCAAGTAGACAGGGTAGAGGATCCATTTCTGAAGATACCAGGTAAGTAACATGGTCTTTAAAGTTTATAGTACAGACAAACTATCTAATCAAAGATTTATCTGAATTACGGTTTGAAACACTCTCAGTAATAGCTGTGGCTTGAGGCATTTGTTTTGTCAGTCTTTACTGTCATTCAGCTCCAGTCTCTTTCCTTGATTTGCAAGAGGGTTGATTATTCTCTGATCAGACAAGAGAAATATCACAGGGTATTCTCTACTTCCAAAGAGCACAGGGACCTTGGGGCGAAAAAGTTAAATTTCAATTACCATCTACTTCTGCCACTGCTTCACAAAGAGAAATAGAGCAGTGCCAAACAGGAAGCCATGTCTAACACACGCTGTGACACACGGATAAAGATTTGCCTTGGCTTTTCAGGGAGCAGTTCCTCCTCGCCGCCCGCCCGGCTCCGTGGGGAGCGCCCTGCTCCGCCGGGGCGGCCATCGGCCCCGCTGCGCCCCGGGCCACGTCCTGCTCCTCGGCACCGTCGCTGCTCCCACCTCCTGCTCCTTGCAGGAGGCATCGCACCGGACCCGCAGTCTGGCACCCTTTGGGTGCTTACTTAATTTTGCCCTGCATATTACAAAGTTTGCAGTTAATCGCCCTTTTTAGGCCACCTACCAAGTGATGTGTAATATATAGTACCCTTCATTAACATTTCCTTCTCGTGCGTTATAGATGATTAATGGTGATAGAGAAACACATTGTCATCAGCATGAGACAATGATTTATGGCGATAGAGAAAACAGTATCATCAGCACAAAAATATAAAGTTATTTGGAGAACTCATGTTAACATGAGGAGCGGATCCAGGATGTGCTGCGAGTTCAGTTCAACCTCGGCTGCATTCATGTATGCGCCTGCTTCGCCCTGCTGAAAGAACAGGATGACTGGGACGTAGAAATGTGCATGTCCCTGACAGGTCTGATAAAACTCGGGTGAGACACTGCACTGCGACAACTGCATTACAAAATACACAGGGAAGATGCCTTTCTGCTGAACTCCTCTCTACTATTAATGAATCCTAGCGTATATTCTTTACCCAATTTAGATCAAGGCTCGTTTGGACGTACAACTCACAACAAACTTTGCTGCAATTTATGTGCCATGTGGGATACAAAGAGCCATGAAATGTTTCCTTTCAAAGCACTCGAAAGGCTGAAAGATTTCTCAGCTGGTTGCCATTTACACCACTAATCCAATTGGACCAGGAGTGTTTCTAAGTCAGGAAACAGCAACACAACTTTAGACCATTTCTCAAGGCAGCAGCTTGGTATTCAAAAAAGGTTAGAAATACGTGAAAACGTTTTGCGTTGTTGCTCACTGTCACAGTGCACTCAATATGGTGTGGAACACGCTCTCAAGACTACGAAGCCTTGAGATCTATGCAACCTCCCAGAGCTTCTCAGGTTACTGCAGAATTTTTCCAAAAGGGCAGTAGAGGAGATCAAGAATGAAGAAAAAAAGTATTAATTTGCTAATTACAAAACAAACAAACAAACCAACAAAACCCTCTCATCTGACTCTTAGAATTACCTTAAACAGTGATGGACTACAACTGTTTTAACTCTACATCATGTAAGAAAACCAAACACGCATGCATTTTAGATAACACCACTTTCACAGAAAAATCTCCATAAATCTTTGCGCTGTTCTCTAAGCACATGTCACTTCTTTATAACTAAAAAAAAAAAAAAAAAAACACTCATGAAAGCTCATCATTTAGAGCTAGATCTTGGTATGAAGGTCTGTCCTCCTCTCCCAAAAGCGTTCTGAAGATTAAATTATTCAGTGACCTACAGATTTACAAAAGATTTCAACTACTCAAAACATTCTTCTGGGTGCGCGGCAGAAGAATTTCGGGTAGGTTTAGATGGTCTTCATGCAATAGCCCAATTGAAAACAATCTAAATAATGGATTAAAACTATTCTAATGTGATGTCATGTGTTGATCATGAAGTGACAATGGCAACAGCTGGGCAACAAATAGTATTTTGAAATCTTCAGCATTAGCATCTGAAAATCTGGCAGTTCCGTGACTGAGAAACACCCTTTTCCAGCAGAGAATGTGCTTGGAGAACAGCCATCCCTCAACACACTCAACAGCAGCCCAGGGCACTCAAGGTTATTTCAAATCCTCTAGCATTTTTTCTGTAGTTTGCTCAATGGCAAAATGAAACCTTTCATTTCTGGCTGCTGTCTAACACAAAACCCAAAATACTCGCTAAGCGCCACGAGTCCAGGCTCAGGACTTGCATGCCTTTTGCTCAGGAAGGTCAGGTTTAGCCCAGACACGAAGGTCCAAATCCCTGCTAGCCTTTAGCAGGCTCACTGAAATGTCCTTGAGCTCGCCCTAGTGCTCGCTGATGCTGTCCATGCTCCTGGATTTCCTGCACCTACTCACATAGGAATCCTACAGCCAGATATACGTGAGGCTGTTTGGTGGGGCAGGACACAAGGACCATTCCCATGGGCTCCCTTTCATGGCGCGACACGGGGTTCCTCCTCCTGTCCCCTGCAGTCCCAGGCCTGCTCCAAAGCACGAAGCAGGAGAGCAATTCCTGCCTCCGCCGGGCACCTCCTCAACACCCCATGGCCAAGGCAGCGACCTTCAGCCCATGCTCGGGGCTCCGCTAGTGGCCTTGATCATCAAATGAAGAATCTGATCAGAAATATCATCAGATTTTGCTGCCGGGGATCCATACTCATGCTGGTGCTATGCGGAGTGCCACCTTTTCCACCAGTTTTATTGGAGAGAAGGAATCTCTGGCTTCAACCCAGAGGCACAGAGCTCACTGAGCAGATTGGAGGGAGAAAATGTCCCCATGCCACTCTAATAGTTTTGTGGGGGACAGACCTGCAGCGCGTGTGACCTGTGCTTCAGATTTAGGAGGGGGATATGGGGAAGACGATCTCCTATTTTCATTCAGTATTCATCATATCCACTGCTGTTACGGGATCGAATACTCCAGCAGCCAGAGCAGAGCACTTACCTGTCTGATTACATTGTTCCTAATTATTTGCTGTTTCTTCCCATTAATTTTCCAGCTTGAGTATCTTGATTTCAGCACTATGAAGAGTCATTTAGAGAAATAAGGGGCAAGAATGGTTCCAGTGCCAATTCATGCTGTCCTCTTCCATAAATCTCTCTCCAGCTTTAAACACCTCCATTTACAGCTACAATGTGTTTGACCTTTACACAGTTTCCAAGGCTCTCAGCTATCGTGGCAGGCTGACTGGTGTGCCATCTCCTCCCTGCATATTCCGGGTGTCTGGATACAACAGCCACTTCAAGGGGAGTGATAAATCTGAAACAAGTTCTCCCCTCTTCTGAAGTAAAACCATCATGACTACAGCTTCAGAAATAACGGCACATCTAAAGCTTTGGGCTAGAGGTGCAGTAAGTTTTGCTCAAGCAAAAGTATGTAAAATGGGGAAGGATGGGGGTCGTCTCCCCGCTTTGCTCAGGTTACAAACAGGGGAAAGGAGCTGAATTCAAAGCAATGACTAGCCGGAAGCACACGCACCAATTCCCATGTGCAGACACACACCTCAGCAATGTCAGCAAACACTTTTGAGTTAAAGAAAAAACTTTCTCATCTGTTTTACCTATGTGGGTCTGCAACTCGCATCCGCACACATGTGATTCACTATAGAGTGACACAAATTCCAGAGAAGTCTCCTCAATTAAAGTGGAAGCCAGGATCAGGATGAAAAAAATGTTCCTTCAATAGACTAGGTGAATTTAAGACATCTATCAGTTACATGAAGGGTGGGGGAGATGTCAGGGATTTGCTATAAACTTCTACTTGGATATTTGGAGCAACTTGTTTTGGCTGTGTTAATACCAGTAATGCATTAAAAAAAAAGAATATTAATGAGAACAGAAGATTTTAAATAAATAATGAAAAGAGAGCACACACAAAATCATTAGTTCACTGCAAGAATACAGGATTGCAGGGCATATACTAACTCAGTATACAGGGAGAAAGGAACACATTGGCTTGCATACAACAAAACGACGCAAATTTACAAACCATCAATTGATTTGTAGAAATCACATTGTGAACAGATTTGAACAACAAATTAAGCTCCATTCTCTGCCCCACTGCTGCGTGGATTGTCTGGGGTGATCCAGTGTTTTTAACTACTACTTTTTTAAGTTGAGTTAAAATATACTGCCCTGAAAATACTGCTTTCACAGGTGAAGTGGAAAGGAGCAGGACCAGAGCTTGAATCTACTTATTTCTTATTCAGCTGGGAAAGACCGAATTGTTTTACTCTGCCCATCACACTTGCTGGCTGTTTTTCCTTTTCAGCTCCGAAGAGGTTTGTGTAATAGCAGTTCAGTGTCTGTTCCCCAAACTATGCAGAGATTTGCTTAGGCTTGGATAAATGCCCAAAACATGTTCCAGCTATTCCAGATCTACAGCGCCTCTCAAAAGAAGCTACATATATCTGTTCAGAATTTAGGTCCTTGTATTTTAGTCTCAGGTGAAAGCACACAAAGCTAAACAAGGAGGAAGAGGGAGGAAAGTAATCTGAACTCCCCCAGAGATAAGGAGCAGCTCGTTTAGAGCTAGGCTGGAGTTCTGGATGAATGACCCTGTTGAATTTTGCCTTATTCCTACAGCTTTTCCCAAGATATTGTCAACTATGGGTAACCAAAGTTCTCATTTTTATCAAGTCCAAGGGCATTATGATGAAATGCAGGAGCTACAGATCTTTAAATGAAACAGAGTTATACACAACATAGTGTAGCTTTTGCATTAAAAGACAAAGGCAACAGCTCTATTTGATGGACCAGCACAGTCAATTTGCCCTTTAAAATATGACATTTATTTACTTACTCCTTTGCAAAGTCTTCATTAATGAATAGCTTTATTTTAGGGCTTCTGGCTCATTTTAAATCTTAAAAAATTGTTCATACAAACAATTCTATTTGCTACATAAAAGATGACAATGGAAGGAGTTTTACATCAAAACAAGGCTTAAGTTCTGCTTTGGACGCCGTAAAATTTAAGCAATAAAAAGGTAATTCAAACGTGTTTTCATAAGAAATATAGTATCATAATAGCTACTGTTCTACAAATAGTAAGAAGTTTTTTTTATTTTTCCTTCTCTGGGAAGGAAAGCTCAATTAAAGCTGTTGAGCAGAGACCGTGGCTATCCCCATTGCTAACCCCTGTGTGAATTCAATGCAAATGTCATGTGAGTCAGCAGCAGGCTGGTAAGTAGAGCAGTATATCATGATCACAAGTGATCGTTCCAATATCAATCATGCTCCAAACGTGAAGAAAAAATACCTTGTTCTCATTAAAAAACATGAGCTTGTTTTCAGACGAAATCCCCCCTCGATGCCTTAAGATGGTTTTATGAGAACTGGATTGCTGTGCAGGTTAGTAGGCATGCCCCACTTTGCAAAACTTTTAGAGAAGCCTTTGCACGGTGATTACTTACATTTCAGGCTGCTTGAACTGCAAAAGAGAACAGGCTGCCATAAATTTTCACTCATTGTTAACGTTCATTCATGGTTAATAAAAGTTCAGTTCTTTCTTGTACATCTTTCAGGTTCTCTTTATACAAAATATTACCATGGTCATGTTTCCCTCTCTTACATTATCTACTCCTATGCAAGAGGCTAATAAAATCCCTGCTGATCATTCACATACCTTTACAGCAGCGCTCGAGCGGAGGAGACGCCCGTCTCCCCAGGATGCCCGTTCAAGCACTTGTGATGGGAATGGAATAAAACCTTCTCTGATATAGCACAGGCTGGGATTAAAAAATAAACTCTTAACAACCTTTACAGCAATTAAAGCGAGCCATGGATGGGCTCCGCTGTCTTTTTCAAGAAGTGGCAACTCATTCAAAACTTGAATAACCCTTTACAACACTACAGGCCAGCCGAGGCATCAGTCACGTTTTGCACTTCATGTGGTACCAGGAGAGGGTCAGAAACTGGAAAGCTCTGGCAAGACCCCACCGAGCAGGCGCAGATGGGTTGTGGGCACCCAAAAAGCAAGAGGGCAGCGAGGCCACACAACCTCCGTCTGCAGAGCACCAGGCTGGGGGCACCGCGACCCGAAACGCCACCGCGGAGTCGGGGCCCACGGCGTTACGAGTGCAAGTGCTTAGAGGGATTTACATATAAAGAGAGGAAGAAATGGAATGCAAGAGCTATGAAAGACACGGGAAAAGCAGTGAGGAAAAGTAGGTGCAGAAGTTCACAGTGGCACAGAAAGAGAAACAGGGACAGAAGAGAGATTTCAGAAAAGAATAGAGAAATCTCTATATTTATTTTAGTTTGAAGCCAATGGAAGAAAAAAAAAAGTCCTAAAGGCATTGGAATAGTTTAATTTTCATAGCTGGCCTGGCTGACATTTTCTTTTGAACACCAGATTAAATAAACACAACTCAGCTAACAGCATCTTTGCTATAAATGCTACGGGGCTAAAGACCAGATAAGCAGCAGTATTTAATGGCTTTTGCACTATGCAAATAAATACTGGTAAATTTTATCAACATACACATATTTTGAGCAAGACGAAAATACAAAATTTGTTGACTGCTCAAGTCTGTTTTTCAGCTTCATAATCCTGATGCCAACACCTGACATGCATCTGCCTGAGGTTTACATACAAGATGACAATTTCAAAGTTTTCTTGAAAGCAAAACAGAAAACAGTAAACATATATAACTAAGCATTCATAATTTCCACTATTACTTGTGCTACTTTTCTTAACACTCTCAGGATCCCGTAAACAAGAAACATGAACAAGCTGACACGAGTGCTGCTGAAGCCCCTGTTCTCAAAAAATGAGACATTAATGAAAATACCAGTTCTCTCTGCTACGACAAGACTACAGGCCTCAAAGCCATGAAAGAAAACTTGAAAGTATAACTTGATAAAAATATCAAAAGCTCAAAGACCATCAAATATTCACAAAGAAGCATCAAATACTCAAAACATAGATATGTATTTTAACCTTGATCCATTTATGCTATTTTTATGTTAGGACTTTAAGTGTTATTCTTTTGAACCTTTGATGTTTGTAATAACATCACAGACATGTAGAGAGAAAGGAATAATTGCTGATTCAAAAACAAACAAAAAGATGAAAATCTTAATGAACGAGGAGCCAGCGCAAGCAGAGAGGAACCAGCCTGGGGAAAAGCAGGGGGTTTAGGGGACACCAAAGCAAGACGCTGCTGCAGATCCTCAGCATGGCCAGGACCATCCTGTCCTCGGCTTCACGTGGCCAACGAGACCTGGCCATGGGAAAGCCCTGGAGATGTTGGTGGAGCTCCCCTTGGGCAGGCTGCCCTGCACAGAGCTGCTCGTGGAAAGGGGTCCTACATTTTATTCCTGAATCTAGACAAGTCTTATATCTGAACAGTTGTGATGTCTGATATGTCTGACTTAAAGGATGGAATTGTAATAAAGGCAGAACATACAAAATTGCAGAATGGACGATTTGAACTGAGTCTCTCAACATTAACTTTCAGGTTTTTAGGATTCAGAAGTGAGCTATGAAACACCAGAAAAATACATTTAACCTGAGGCCTTTGGCAAATGTCAACCAGGGGAAATGTGACGTAGATTATTAGAGAGAGTCAAAGAATATAATCCACGTTAGATCACTTCAGTCCTGGCTAATTACTAAAGGCACCAGTTCATTACACCGCTGTAACTGCATCTAACTCAGTTTGCTCTGCAGTTCATCTCTTACGTCTTCCTTATGTGCTCTTGTCCTGGCTGTTGCAGTGCAGGGTCTGCTCTACAAGCACTTCTCAACCCTTGCAGTTTCACTGAGCAAATCTAGGAGCTGTAATGAAGGTTTGCTCAATTTTAAGGTCACTACTGCTCAGCAAAAACAAAACATTAAGTTTCTTTCCTTGGACAGTATGAAAACAAAAGCTTGCGTTTAAAAATCTCTCCACGCATGTCTCACCAACGAGCACTTAAAGACACTGAGCACTTCACGAGCAGCAGCAAAGCACTCGCCAGCAGAAGCACCTGGCTTAGATCCTGGAGCATTAAGTGGCACCTCACAAGAACCCATAACGTGTCAGATATTTGCACTTCATATCCAATTTCCCAGCAGTTAATAATAATGAAAAACAAGTTTTTAAGTGACTATAACAAATTTCTTTTACATACTATATGCCATTCTTGTCGCTTTTATGACAGTGGTGTAATGAATATTAAAACTGATGTAGTCCTATATTTTAAGTTGGGTCTACTCATATTTTTTTTGTTTAATATGCTTCTCAAGAGTCACTTACTGCTGAGTGGTACTAGTTTTAATCGAGTTTTGTGGAAGTATTAGAAAGAAAACTGACAAACTGGTTTGCAGCAATTTCCTGTCCAAGGAACCAGAAAATGTAGCGTCTTTTAAGACATAAGAAACTTGCTCTTGGATAAATTAAAAATGACTGAAAGGTATCAGAAACTGTCAGGGTGTTGATCAGTCACACATGATCTGTAAGTTCAACAGGCCTCATCATCTACTGTTGGAGAAAATGTCCTCAAGACACTTAAATCAAGGTCCTTGCAATTAGACAAATAAATAGATCAAGCAGAGCAGAGTCAGGAGCAGGACGGACTGGAGCACAGTCAGGAGCAGTCACTAATGGAAATTCAGCTAAAACTTATACCCCCAGTTCACATGTTGGTCCACCTCTATATTTAGTTTTCAACAGTAAACTACCAAAAAAAAAAAAAAAAAATCACATTTCCTACTTTCCCCAGAAGAAGCGTACCCGAGAAGTTCCTATCCGACAACAGAGCAGCTTCTGAGAAATTCAGTGCAGGAGATGTGGACATAAGGCACCGCACCATCCCAGCCAGTGGGATCGACAGCATCACCTCCGTTTTGGTTTGACTTCAGGAGAAAGAAGGGCTGAGGCACCTTCCCAACGGGACGGCACGTGGCTGCTCCTAGGGCCCTGCCCGGGAGCTCCCGGCTGCTCCTCGGGTCTCGTTGCACTCCCAGGCCCGCGGCCGGCAGCGTCTTTGGGAAGGCGGCAGCGCGCTCGGCACGCACAGAGCTCAACCCGTGCAGCAAGGGCGTTAACACGCTGCCCAAGGTGATTGCGAGCAGCATTCGGGCAGCTGCGGAGGCTGCTGGTGTGTCTCTTTAACCCAAGTCAACAAGCAGAGGGTTAGCTCGTGTGCGTCCGCTCACCCTTCAGTTGCTGCTTCACTCGGTGCAGCACAAATGTGTCACTGCCCTTCTGCGGCAGCAAACGCTTCTGCTCTGCTCGCGCTCAGAGCTGCTTAATCCAAAGGAGGGATAGAAGTGGAAAGCCCAGCTGTATCACAGAGAGCAATCCTGCAGGGTTTGGGGTGTTATCACTTCCTCCCTCACTAGAGCTCACTTTCAAGTCTCTGATCTCTTTTCCTCTCCTTTTAAGCCCCAAACCTTCATACCAGAGAAGATAAGGAACCAAGGCACATAAAGAAAAGCATTTTATAGCCCTGTTGCAGAGCTGCCTGCACTGCTGGGAAGCCAAAGCCAAGTGCTCCCACCTGGGGCTGGGAATTGAGATCCAGCATGGACACCAACCCCCTTGCTTGCCCGTGCACAGCTGGATGCCATTGGCATCCCAGGGCAATTCCTCAGGTCTCCCTCTCCTCTCCCCTACTTCAGTGCAAAACCCATGGTCTTCACTGCACTGGGTCAAAGACCCTGGACAGGACATCCTTGGCCAAAGTCTGGAAAGGAGCCACAGGGCTCCTCTTGCAGCCTCTGCGCTGGGGCTGTGTCTGGCAGAAGGTCTGATATTAATTACCAAATATAAGGAGCAAAGGCACTCACCTTCATTAATATGAGATACTTGCTTACTGCATAATACAGGACTAACAGGGACTTAACCACGCGTTGATGCTGCTTTCCCATTTACCTGCACCAAATTTTCCAGGGATGAAGGGAGGCTGTTAGTAATTCACAGCGCTATCGATTGCAGTGTATTAAATCAAGCAGAAGCATTTGTCCTCCAGGCCCTGCCTTCAACACAAATAGGCAAAGCTCTACTTTCTGAAGACACAACCGTGCAGATGATGAAATAAAGACTCTTTCTTAAGGCAAGATGCAGAAGACACAGTGACAGCTGAGGGCTGTGTTGCAAATTAGGAAAAAGTTCAAACCCAGCTATTTTCGTCTGACAGCTATTTTGCCTGTAAGAAATGTACCCGCAATCTCGGTTCAGATACCATACATTGGAGAAAGTAATTCGTTTATTGGAGTAATTTCTGCTAAAATATTGAGAGGTCTATCCATCACGATGCAACATAAAATATCCGCTTCACAGCATTCAGAGCCAAAAAGAAGAAAAAAACCCTGTGTAAACATATCCAAAAAAGCCATTAACAAAGCTTCCAGGTAGCTTCTGCTTTGGTAAGGCAATTAAAAAAATTAGGAACAGGAGACTGAGATGATTTTGAAGGAATGTTTCAGAGTACAACAGCATCAGCAATGCCTGCTGACTGAGGATTCATTACAGTGATGGGGAAAGCTTCAGCAGTGCAAGTTATGCAGCAATACAGAAATGTCTCCAATCTTCAAGCAGAACGTTAAGTTTTACACAGTTAATAAGGTCACTAACAGATCTAAACAGAAGTTATGGTTAAAGCATGTGTTCTTCTGCATGGAGCCCTTATGGCGATGAGGAATGATTTCCTTGGCTGTCCTCCTCCTTTTCATCATTTTTCCTGTTTCTAATCATATATACCAGTAAGTTCATCCTGACGTTTTTCACCATAATACTACACCCTACTCTCCTGCCCCTATAATTATTGCAATATCAAGACCTGGTTTTGGGATTCATTTTCTGAATTAGAAGCCTTGAAAAGTTTTACTTCAGGGAGGAAAAAAGTCAATCTGGGTAACAATTGCTTTGCCTTCACGTTGTTGCACGTTTTAACATCCTGTTTCATCTTCTCATTTCTACTTTTGAAAAACAGGTAATATTTCCTTTTAAAGCAACAAACCCTAATAGTTGCCTTCACCAATCTCTTTCAAACCTGCCACACTCGCCACAACCCTGCAAAACAGACGTAGTGAGAAGACAACTGCGTTTTTGGCTCTCTGAGCAGTTGTGGTTCCTAATTGCGGAAGCTGCAGGACTTCTGCTTGTGCAGCTGCGAGGACCAGCCGCCCTCCCCTGTGGCAGCCTCTCCTCCTTTCACATATAACACCTCTTTTTGCACCCATTTTTCACCTCTCCTCAAGCAGCAGTGTTGCAGGGCAGCCTTAACCCCTGGGAAACGAGGCAATTAGGGGAGAGCAGCAGCAGTAGCTGCAGTACCTGGGCCTGGCGCGGGGCTTGACGGGTGTCACCTGCCATTAACGTCACTGCTGCTTAACCCGCGAGCGCCAGGCTTGGAAACGGCGCTGACACAACCAGGGTTTAATGGTCTCCAGCAACCGTGTTTACTGCTCTGAGGTAAAAGGTGAAGAAAATATGTTGTCCTTCCATATACCCTTTTAGCAGGTCCAGGGAAAAAGCCTTTTGACACATTGCCCCTTGCAAAGAAATTGAATAAAAGCGCAATCTGCTGGCGACGCGCTGCTCCCGTGGAGGACGTTTCCTTTGCTCGTGTGCCTGATCCATGTGCTCGGGCGAGCGGTTCCCTCTCCCGCTGCAGCCTGGACAGTGCTGCAAAGCCGAGGTGGCCGGTGGTGTTCCCGGCCACAAAGTTTTTTTTTCATTTAAACTTTTTAAATGCAAAATCCAGACACCTTGTTCAACATACGGCTTGCCTGGTATCACCCAATCTCGAGGCATCCCTATTTTCAGCTGCAAAATAATTTGTATACCAGCCATCTCCTCCCTCTTCAACTGAGTTTTCTAATTACAGATACATGCCAGGAGACAGTATTTGAATTTGGTTTAATTTATAAATTACCTTGAAGCAGGTTTGTCCCCGGTGAATTTAGAACATTATCTAAAATTTCATGTTTTATCCACAGCTGTCAAGTAAGCAATTTCCCCTGCCTTGAAATACATATAATGCAAAGTGCTAATCCCGAAGAGAGAGAGGGGAAATTAATCAAAAAACCTCTATCCTCAAGAAGAAAGCAGCCTGGTGATTCTCCCTTCTGTCCCACAGAAATGCTGGATAACTGATCCCGAAATGCACATCCCGTGCTGAGGGGCAGGACAGCAACGCCGGTGTGTCCGGCCTGGAGCGGGCGCTGCAGGCCGGTGCGGAGCTTGCGGCTCACTGAAACCTCAAGTGGTTCAGTATTTCCCCTTGGTGCACATGAAATGCTTTCCCCCTAACGCAAATTGACTTTTCAGTAGAAAAGTACTCTCTCGTTTCAACTAAAGAAAGTTTTACGATAGGCAGTATTTTAAATATTTTCTTGTAAACTAATTCCAATGAATAATCATAACCCTGCGGCTGTATGCAAACATCGCTATCTCAACACCCTTAAAAAGATTTTTAAGGGCAGACTTATCACTTGGCTTTAATCATAGAAGAAGGGAGGCAGGGAGGTGATAAAGCCCCACAGAGGAAAATCAGAGGCAGAAACGACACTTCGCTGCTCTGGAAAGGGGGGCCAAGTAACATGACGCCAAGCGGAGCGGTGAAACAGAGAAAAAGATTCCTTATTCCCCCCTAACACTGTTGTCTTCCCCACCACTTCCAGAGCTGTCCAGCGCCAAGAAAATGCCGGCCTGGGGGAGATGCCAGTGGGAAATCCCTCCAAGCCTTCAAACCTAAAGGCAAATCCAGCCCACAAGGGGTTGTCGATGTTATTCCACGCTCCAAAGCACCGGGCGCTGCCCAGCTCACAGGGCACCCTGGAATTGCCGCTTCCCACATGAGGACGCGGACGGCAGCTGCTCCCGACGCGGGCGCCCTGCGGGCGAGCGGCACCGCGCGACACGGGCACTGCGTCTGCATCCTGCTCCCATCTCACCCGCGCCGACCAAAGCGCAAAGGAAGCACGGGACAGCAAGCAACACCCTGCTGGGGGAGGGACCCCAAATTCCGAAGATTTCTACAAGCCAGAAGAAATCACTGCTTTTCCTTTTTGTCCTCCAAGATGAGGATAATGAATTTGATGGAGTGGAACAGCTCAGAAATGCTACACTTGGCATTTCTTTTGTAATACGCTCATGTAGAGTGTGCTTTAAAGGACTTTGGGGTACCTCGAGGGCTAGAAAACATCTCTCCCTGTTCCGGAGGGCTCCCTTGCGCTGCAGCTAGCTCTGCACAGAGGAAAGCGTGAAGGGCTGCTTATAAATTTGTATTTTAAGATCCGTGCCCTACATGGGGCAACTCTTCTATACAAACTCATTGCAAAATGCAGATACAAATCAGCGGCAAAGATTCTAGTCAAGCAGCGCCCAGCTGTACTGCAGGCAAAGGAAATTCCCACAGATTCCAATTCCAGTCTGTCTGGCCTTCAAAAAGTGCTATTGAGACCAGAAAAGATTTTCCTCAGCAACCAGCCGCATTCCTCAAAACACATGCTTCCTTAGACAACAAGATTTATATTATCTATAGTGAGTTAAAGGTTAAAAAAAAGGAGATCCATTTTTTTTTGGATCCTCAGCATCCGCAGCACGTTCAGGCTATATCGTGACCAGCTGCGTCTGCCCCATTTTTTGTGTGTGTGGCCTGGCTGAAATAAAAGTGTTGATTCCTCTTGCACAGTTTCAGATACCAGCCGAATCATAACTATATGAATCTTGCATGAGAGAGCAGCCCTAACTGCAGGGAAATGGAAGAGGGCAATGATGCATTGCATGGAAATAGCCCCAACAAGGCCTTGCTGACTGGAATAGATTTCAAAAAGCGGCTGCTCTTCCACCTATTTTCCCAGTCTTCTACAAAAAACTAACAGAGCAATGCAAAAGCCTCAAAGAGCACCAAATCCATGAATCCATAGCGGCCCTGAGTGTTGCTGTTCTCTCAATCATACAGAGCTTCTTGTTTTTCTGTACTTCAAAGGCAAACACAATCCATTGATAAAGAAAAGAAATAAATGCAATACCCCCCATAGACATTGGTGGCAGAGTCAGATCTAGAAAAGTGACCTATTTGCTCTTTGTTATTTTCTCATTAATCCACTGTCTTTATGTATTTTTTTATTTAAATTAGTACTTTAAATAAATAAAAATTCCTAGTGCATAGTTATACACTGCTGCTTCTGGATGTGAGAGCTGATGCTTCAATATGTCAGGCCCATAAATGCAAATTGAAGCAATCACACAAACACAGGAGCTGAGTGACAGTAGAGCTGAAAGGTTTTTAATCCAAACCAACTCAGTCACTCAATAAAAGTTCTCAAGTAATTTGCCCTTTGTGATGTTTTGGGAAAATCTACTGATATACAGCATATAAATGCTCTTTCCTTTTGGGTGCCATCTCTCTCTCTCCATACTTGCAGTGCAGTGGAAACGCATCCAAGCCCCCGTTGGCCTCACGGGCTGCCCTCGAGCTCGCTCCATTTCGGGAGCAGTAACGGCGGAGGAGCAGGGTGCGCTGCCCAGGCCGTTCGTGCCTGCAGCACAGCAGCCTCCTGCGCGCGGGGACGCGTTCCTCCGCGCCCTGGCGCTCGTGCCCACGCGGCCAGGGAAGCCACCGCTTCCACCCCCACCACTGAGCGGAGCACCCGGCACGCAGCAGCGCTCGCCTAGCACGCAGAGTCACAGAACAGCTGAGGGTGGCAGGAACCTCTGGAGACCATCTAGTCCAACCCCCCTGCTCCAGCAGGGACACCCAGAGCAGGGGCACAGGGCGGCATCCAGGCGGGTTTGAAGATCTCCAGAGAAGGAGCCTCCACAGCCTCTCTGGGCAGCCTGTGCCAGGGCTCTGGCACCCTCACAGGAAAGAAGTTCTTCCTCACATGGAGGTGGAACTGCCTGGGTTTCAGCTTGTACCCATGACCCCTTGTCCTGTCAGCAGCCACCACCGAGAAGAGTTTGGCCCCATTCTCCCTACATTCACTCCTCAGGTATTTATACATATTGAGCAGATCTCGTCTCAATTCAAGCTCAAATGAGCCTTTCTGCTGCTGTCCCTCCATCAGCCTTCACAAAACTCATGCCCCCAGTACCTGCTCCTATGATTCCTGTGAGCCCTGGAGCTGATCCATGAGCCAAGGGCCTTTCCTCTCTTCTCTTCCGTTGAGGAGCAAATCTTGCTGCTCGGAAACCCCCATCAGGAGGACAAAACTCGTTAAATTCTCCCAAGTCAAACAGAGAAAGGTATCCTTAATTCCATCTTGCAGATTTGTAATTACTATATGCACAAAAGCTCAACACACATTACACAATGAGATAGGATCCTAAACCCCTTAAAGAGGCTGGAGATGAAAGTATCTTTTTTTTTCTTTTTTTTTTTTTTTTTTTTTTTTTTTTTTTGTCTTAAAGCAAGCACATGAAAAAATAACTACAGGCTTGTAATAGCTAAGGCCAGGTTTTGCAAGCACATTAACGTGAGATAAGGTAACCCTTGAAACAGAGAGAGCTCAGATCTACTAGGGAAAATGATTTAAAAGTCGCAATCAAATCTACCGTGTGCCCACGACACCCCCGGAGGGCTGGAGCTTTTCCCAAGTCTCACTCTCAGCCGGGCAACTTTGGCAGCCTCTCTGGTTAAACAACCCCCTTTCCCATGCCTAGGGAATCCCTTTGCATATTGCAGACAAAACCAACGGAAATCGTGGGGTTTTGTTTGTTTGTTTGTTTGTTTTTTTCAGGGTTATCAAGTTGCAATAACAATAACTTCAAACTCAGAACTGCAGGTATCTAATTAGATAAGGTATAAACGCTCCAAATATCAGCATCCTATTTCAATGCAGAGAATAAGATATAATTTCTAGACACGGTCTGAACGGAGATGCCGGACACCCCCAGAACCTGGAGCACGTGGTAGGGATACTACGGATGCTCCACAGATCTTTGCTCTACATTCGGACCAAAGCAAGGTTGCTGCTGCAGGCAGGACATAAAGCTAGTGAATGTCTGGAATGGGTTGGTAGGGACCATTTGCTAAAATTAAAGCAATTTCTACACCCACGAACCCAAGGAAGATGCACTTAAAGGAGTAGTTAGACATGTTTCTAAACCAGTGACAGTCATTTTTTTTTAAAAAAAAAGTAAAATTTTGAAAGACTAGGGAAATTCTCAAAGATTGCAGGATTATCAAGGTATTTCCATCCTCTGCAAAAAGTGATATATTTGTTTTTAAATCAACCACAAAGACCGTAGGTCACCTACCTCCCAGGTTGGTGGTACAGAAAGCATCAAATTTGCTTACCTGGGACACTATCCACAGAGACCAGGAAGCCATTCAGTGTCTCCACAAATCTATTGCCACATTTGCTTGTTTAAGATTTATTAAGATTTGTGCCAGCTAGGGACATAGCCATGCTAATACCATATAGTTTGCCTTTTAGCATGACTTTTGATTAAGAACCTCCTATACTACATGAAGTAATAGCAACACGCTCAACTGGTTCACTGACTCCTTGAGTGCAATGGTCCCTTTCTCCAGCCTCAGGTCACAGCTCCACATCCTTCCACAGTGCTGGCAGTAACAAGACTGTGTTATAAGTTGTTTACTGGTGAAGTTTGAAGTTGCCACAAATCTTTGTGGAGCAGCAAATAACAAAGGCAAGTTGCTATTACAGGGAAATCTGAATTGCTTGTAACCTACAAAATGCATTTTAATAGAGCCAAATGCAGCATAATACATCTGGGGACTAAGCACAACCTAAATCTACAGGCTGAAAGAGCCTGTCTTGGAAAGCAGTGACACAAGATTTGAAGGTCACCACAGAGGAAGTTTTGCAATTCTGGTGACAAATAGTTTCTTTGATGAAAAATGTACTTAGCAAAGTGTAGTTTAAGGGGGAAAAATTGTTAAGTAACTCAGGTAGAACTTGAAAGATCATCCTTAGGTGAAAATTCAGATTTTCACTCTGCAGAGTATCACTTTTCTGAAGGTTAATCATGAAATATATGCAGGCCACGTATATTGTGATACATTTAGCAGTACGTGTGTGCCAGACTGAAGATGCTTTGGAGACTGCAGCTGGCTCCCATGAGCTGGGGCTTGCAGTCTATTGCTCTTTCTTACTGAGTCTACTTATGGGGAAAAGCAAGCCCTCTTTCAGAGCTGCTTTGGCAATGAGACTGAGCAGACTGTGTAGACTCTTCTTTGGACCTTCGAGAGCAATTTGGTGGGTGTTCCCCTTTTTCTAGTGCCCTTCAATGGTCTGTTCATACCCAAGTTCCGCCTCCCCAAAACCCTAGTACCATTAACGGAATAATTAACTGAGTGCAGTTAACCACGCGCTGCCCCTTGCAAAGAGGTTTCCCTGCAACTGCCCCACTGCGGCGAGCCAGCACTTATTAGTGTTTGATGATCTTCTGTTTCAAGACGTCAAGCTCTTGTACTCTGAAATTGAAATGCCTTTGCCTGCAAGGGATCCACGCTCGGCCACCGACTTCATGAACCTTCCTGCTGCACCAGCAAAGAAAGGAAATCTGTCAGCTTGGCCTCTTACTGCCATTGCGTCCGTTGAAAAAGATGAAGAGAGAAAAAAAAAAGAGAAAAATATAAAAAATAGCAGCACTGGCCGTGCCTACTTACTATCTTGACTTATTTTTCCTCCATTAGTTGAATTAAACCTTATCTATTTACACGCTACTTTTGAACTACTCTGCTTAAGCATGGACGTGTTTTTTAAGCAGCTGCCCAAATTTTCTGAGGAAAAAATAGGTGGCATTTTTCGTCTTTCTCTTCTTTACACCTTCTACATCCAGCACAAGCTGTCCTAATCTACTCTCCTGGGGAAAAGATGGAACTACCTCGTTAGAAAAAGTAAATATTCTCCATCTGATGAGAAACTATACCACCAGGGATCAGTTTCTTCCAGTTTCAAATTTCATCTACCTCTGCCCAAGGGTGGCACCCAGTAAAATCGGGTGTTACGGACACCTCTTTCTGTGGTCAAATAGTACCTATCAGGAGCAGTACTGATGAATTTTCTCTTTAATTGGAGATGCTGAAATTGAGATCCTGAATTGCCAAGATGCATCCTGCCTCAGAAAAGCCCACGTCCACATCCATCAGGAATGAATAAACGTCCCTTCATACAGCAGAATGAGAGAGTGACAAGTAAATCACAATTGTACAGCAGGAGGAAAGAGCAGCTCGAGACAAGGATAAAATAACATAAGCCCTGAGAATCTATTTTTCTCCTAATGCTCTTGGCAGTAGTTTAACCCTTTAAGCATTTCAGTAAGGATAAAAATTCCATTAATTTCTAGCTCAATCATTACTGACCTTTTTAAAAATATATTACCTTAAATAAATAAATATATAAATACGTGTTTTTGTGTGAATAAGGTTAGAGTTAATTGCGCAACAAACATTCAGGCATTTGGGAGATTTAGGACCTCATTTGCTGTTCATGGGAGATATCTTCAGACTAGAGTGGTTAAGACATGAATAAAGAGCCATCTTGGAACATAAAGAAAAAGCTGGAAAGTCCAGAAGTTCAAAGAATCAAGGCACCATAAACACAAAAATGTTAGAAAATGTTAATGGAGGATCAAAGAAAACAGAGAATGATTAAAAACAACAAAAAGCACCATATGACAGCTTGCACTTCTTCAGTTCTAAACAAGTCAAAAGCAAATTTGGTCCAAGGAAAGATTTACTGTGTAAATAAAATCACTTAATCCTAAAACACTGAGGATAGAACAGGGGAAGGAGCTGGTATTTTATAAACATTCCAAACTAGATACATAAAATAAGACAAGCTTTATGTAAGTCATAGATTTTGATGACTAACCCAATCTCAATCATCCTCCTCCATTCACAGTATCTCTAAAAACAGGTACTTTTTGGAATAGAGACAGGAAAAATGTAACCCTTATCTAAATCCAAAGCTTTTCTAGACACCCTTCTGGACTGGAGTTCATTTCCTTTAGTGTTAATATTTCCAGGTGTGCTGCATTAAGGCTAAGCATATCAAAGTTGGTTGAAATGTTAAAATTATATTCTAAGCTGCTGTAATAACTGCAATGCCTTGTATGTGAAGCACAGAAATCCAACCGCCCAACTCATTCAAAAGCAAAGAGATTTTTTTCCTCTCACTGAAATGCAATCATAATCCAGCAAGACAACTAATTTTAACTTAATTTTGTCAACTCTGCTTGCAAAAACAATTTTAGGTATGATTGGCAAATGAGCAGAGGGAATAGCAACAGGGTATTTCTATTATCCTATGGGATTTAAAACTGATTCCATGGCTATGAATAAAGTAGTAGGGCTACATTTGCTAAATCAAATAACATCGGACTAATAAGGACATCTGGAAACAGTTGCTATCAAACAATATTTGATTTACTACATCCTTGTGATTGTAATGCCTGGCTAACACAGGGCACTGCTCCTTGCAGTGTTGCTGCCACTTGATGGACACTTACAGGGAAGCTGGGAAAAGAAAGTTAAGGATAAAACTGGCCAAAACACCTACGCATAAACAACAACACTGATTCATGGCCATTACATTCATTACTTCACCAGAAGCCTTTTTACCCCTGTTACCATAGTAAGAATCACATTTACTTCTATCTTTACACATTAGAATAGATAAAAATAAACTTAAAAATTAAAGAAAAAAGACATTACACTAGCATCCCAAAAGAAGGGGAGCACATGTACAAACAAGGTTCTTTGTGTCACTCAGTTCCATTTGGATAAAAATGAGAATTAATCTCACCATTTAAATCTAGCACCGAGCATTTCTTGGCACCTGCAGGAAGCTTGCCTAGAATATAAGAAAGATCTGTGGGATTTGAGGCTTGTTTCAAGTTATCATGTCTTTTCCTCAGAATCTAATTAAAATTACAGGACTAATAAATGGGACTACAATGGCTGAACTTAAGCCATGATAAGTATGTATATATACACACACCCATCTACACGCATACATATGCATAGATATATACATATACAAATACATACATATAAACACACAGATAAGTCTATCAGATCCAATCTTAGTGTGCCTTGCAGTTAACAAGTCAATTGGCCGCTCCTCCTTCAGGAAGAAAGTCTTCCCAAGTATTTAACAACAACATCTGGGGTTTTAGGGGAAAAAAACACCTTTCCAATGAAAATTTTTGAGTTTTCAGAAGGGTAACTCACACAACCCTATGCACAAACCTGCAGCTTATAACTTGAATTCCTTTCTCTGAGCACTCTGCACCCAGGCAGGATAGTCTGTCTTAGAGAGAACCTACAGCAGGGGTAGGTTTAAGGAAGGTCAAAAAAGCATAAAAAGGAAAAGCGAGTGTCTCAGGGCCATACTGAGAGGATATGCTGCCCAAAGCCTGGGATGAAAGATGTCCATATTCCCAGGCATGGCTCTAATCTGCAGACCACGCTTCCTCTCCCGGGTCAGTAACCCAGACTGTATCGCTGAGCCTCTCCCTCCCGTGCAACAGCTCAAGTGTTGTAGACGACCTCACACACCCCATACCCATGCTGCTTATTTCTAGTCCTTACTCACAGGAGACTAATCATTTAGTTGTCTGGAACCTGAAATTCTTTTTTGACCTATTACAGCAATGTCACCCACAAGGTCACTTGCCTAGTACCTGGATACGCAACTATGACAGCAAGAAACTCCTTACGAAACCACTTTGGCCCTTCCTAGCTTTATCACTGATACTTGCCAGATCTGCACTACTGCATCCCACCCCAAGACCAGTTCTATTAGCAAAACCAGTAAATAACTGGTGTGCCTGCAGCACTGCCCCCATAGACAAGTCACTGAGGAAGCTCATGTCACATCGTGGATGGAGCAGATGCAGCAGCAGTCTAGAGGGTGGCAGAAGACCCTGTTTGTCACAGTCGTACGACGTTAAGATAAAAGTGAAGTTTTCTTTGCTGAGTCAGGGGACTATTCATCATTTCTACAAGCACAAACACATACTCCCACACCATGTATACAAATCAGTGAGTCAAAAATTGTATCAGCAAAAGCAGCAACCATTCTTATGGCTTGCGGGGCTCACTGTGTTCAAAGCCATCATCAAACACTTTGTTCTTGATTAAAAAAAAAAAATCACGATAAACAGCAATTCTCTTTATCCACTTCCTAATGCTCATCCTCTATCCAGGATGAGCTGGTACGGAAATACCTGCACAGCAGCAGGGACCTTGGTATTTTTCCAGCCCCTGTGTGAATTCAGGGCAGTTTCTCCAGACTTGGACTCCCTGTTTTCCTGCCTCTGAAGCGAGTTTTGGCACCATGTTAGGCAGTCTGAGCACAGGCTGGACAACCTAGACCATCCAGATAAGAATTAAAAGGAGTGACAATTTCCTTCTCTATAATGAAAAAGTAAATTTAATTGCTGAACCATCTACAGCACTGTCAACCCATTTTAATTTATAACATGTATTAGAGGCTATCTGTTATACTTCCTCCCTCTACGACTTTGCCCTCCCTCTTCTCCTTTGCCTGCTCTGATCTCGCTTCTGTACTTTGTCTCTTCCCAAAATCCAGCTGGAGACTGAAAGCTGCAGAGCATCGTGCGGGTGGTTCTGCACACCAGCACCAAGCCTGTGAAGGAGGCAACGACCCCTCATTGTGCATGGGGAAAGGGGCCTTCTTTGGCAAGACACATTAGTGACGGAACTTAAGAGATTTAATAGTTTTCAGATAACACCAAATACACCTGCACATACTGAATTCCCTCTCGCATTGGGAGGCACCATAACTGTGGAGCTTAAAGACACAGCCGGGATCCCACCTCAACATCAGTGACTGCAGCAGCTACAGCCTAAGTAAAATTTAATGGAAAACGTGGGCCTCGGGCTAAACGGAGGAGCCTTTTATCATTCAAAATAAAAGGAATTTTAGAAGTTAGAACAATGCAAGGTAGCACTTTTGCGGTTATTGTTTTAGATATAGCAGAGGACCAAGAAATGCAAGGTCAGCACCAGATGAATGGTAATAGAGGAGGAAGAAAGCTGCGCCAGAAGAGCTCTTTTCCCAGGAAAAAAACAACAAGGCCAAAAGATAAAGGCAGTTTTGAGTGAAGTGTTGCATGAAAGGGTTTGGGGGAGTAATCTCGTACCTGTCCTTTGCAAGTAAAAAGACTGCACTCAGAAAAGTTGCCTCCACCACCAGATTTTTCCCCAAATTAAGCAACCTGCCACCCCAGAATTTTGTTACAGGGCTAATGATAAAGGAAACAGAAGTGCCAAAATTAAACAACAACAAAGCGGTCAATTCAAGCATTCAAACTTGAAAAGACAAATTCTGATACCATACACAGACACAAATGAATTAACATGAGATGATTTTTTTTTTTCAGACATATATATGATTCTAACCTCTTTGTCCAGGCACTGGTGTTTGTAGTCTTGACGGTACCCACAGGGTCTGTTAACATTAACTCTTTACCCTAGATATCAATCTCAACAGAACAACTGTCTTCACAGGTGTAATACTCTGCCAATAAAGATGGCAATTCACAGTCCCGGAGTCCTGATGACTTCATTTCCTTATGCATTAAGTTTAGGACCGCTGTAATTCTTTACAGGATTGGATCCCAATATTAAAATCTCTTCAGGAAAGAGACAGTTTCTTCCTGTGTTTTTATACCACAGTCTTGGTCTTTACTGCAGTTTTTATGAGAAACTATAATTCAAAACCCAACTTCCCCAGATTTGCTGCATTTTCTTCCTTCTTCGCCCTTTGCATTTCATGTCACGTGCCCTGCACAGTCTGCAACTAACACGAAAGATGGTATTCGTCAGAATAAAGCAAAACAAACACACACCCTTGTCTGCAGCAGATACCCGTTCTGCCTGCGAAACCACTGATCCAATGATATTTTCTCTCACCCATCCTTCCAGATTTATTCTTGGGAAAAAAAAAAGATAACCAGGCAGAAGAGTTATCACCTTGTCTCCCTGTGGAAATGCATTGCCACCAGAGCCACAATTCATACCATGAATTTCAAGGTCAGTAGTAGAATATCTATGAAACTAAGAAATAGGAGTATTTATTCTAATGATTGTGGAAGGGGAAAAAAACAAACAAAAACCCAAAACACCCCAACCTCCCCCGCTAACACACAACAGAAATCACAATGAAAAACATTATGTATTTTTGCTGAACTGTGTTTTTCTCTACTAAGGAGAGTAAGGAGAGTTTTTCTCTACGAAGGAGATGGGCATCCCCACAGTTCGTGCTTCCATAATGAAACGCATCAGAGAGCACTTACCCTTTACTATTAGTCATCTATATGATCAACATCGTGCATGCTTCTTTGGTCCTTACAGATCAACACGCTTTAGCAATGAGCAGTGTGCTATGTGTCAAACGTTGGTTTCAAGCTGAAAGATCTAAGCCAAAATGAACAGAAAACTCCAGACATCTGCTGTGCTAAAAGGGCCAAGGCTGCTGGAGTTGGTTAAGTCAATGGCTTGGCTAAATTCTCTTTAAAATTTGTGGAAAGAACAAGTAAATTCATTTATGGTATAGATATGGCTGCACATGTTTTAGAGATGACACATTTTGAGAGATATTTAGTTGCCTAAAAAATGCAGGTACATGCTAGAAACCTTTTCAAAAGTACCTTTACAATTCTAGTTTGGACTGCCAAAAATGAGCTAGCTCACCTGGTCAGAGAAAAAAGGCTCTTAAATTTTCAAGAGAACTGCTGTTCGAGAGAAGAAATTCATATTCAAGAAAACAGAAAAAAGTCACTTATCTGTGGCAAATTCTTTTTTTTTTTCCACCTAGATATAAACATAAAAGTGTTATTGATTTGTAAAACCAAACAAAACATCTATCATATAATGAAGTTATTTGCTTTTCAAAATTAGTTTTTAAAAATTCAGGTAGAAAAAGATTTTTCAGCTTTGGCTAGACAGGTTTATGTGATGGTCAGTCTGTGAATTAAAGATTTAACTGGTCCCAAACCAATTCACTGACTGCAAGGAAAAAAGCCAGAAAGTTCATTTGCTGCTTTTGTGGTTCAGGGACAAGGCCTAAAAATAGTGCTGAGTCTGAACTCAGAGATGAAGTGAGATCTTTCAGGGTCTACAGTTTGTTACTGGGGTACTCGAGAAAGAAAACTTTCTGAGCACTTTCTCCTTTTGTGATGAGAAATATGACAAAGGTGTGTTAGCTGCCTGTGGAAAGAACTTCATTTTATCTTGTTACTAGAAATCTCACTTTAGAGATGACTGCAAAGAGCAGGAATACTGCAAAGAGCGGGAATGGGTAGCACTATCTGACTATATTTCTCACCACTCTTCAGAACAAAATCCTACAAATCTGACTTCTTTTGAGACTAGGAATGGAGTCTAGGAGGGCCAGAGAGAGGAGGTCAGGCTTTCTTGGACCATCACTCAGCTTAAGAGGCTGAAAACTAAGAATTTTTACGAAAAGGATCAGATTTGGAGATACGGTCAAGAAAAGAAAGAAAAAACCCTTTGAGGGAATTTTTCCAACCAGATCTATGCTGCCCTGCAACTGATTTTATCCCTGTGGGCCGTTCAACTTCCAGATGGTTCCTAAATGTGTTGGAATTGCGACTGCATCATGGCAGATAGAAGACTGCTATGGAATATAACCAAAACATTTGCCATCTCATTTCCAGCACAGCACAAACAAGCACTTTTCCAGGCAGAAGTAATTCAAGACTTGAGAACCCATAATCTTTTCAAAGACAGAAAATGTTTCTGTCACAGAGCACTATGGGGGAAAAAAGCAAACAAGCAAAAACAAAACCTGCAGCAAACTGGGGAGGGTTTCCTAGAGCAAAATATATAAATCACGTGAGTGGCATAATTGTGCATGATATGTAACCACAGGAAATAACTGCTTTTCCATGTTCATCCATTCAGAAAGGAGAAAATGGAAGTCACTCGAGCTAATCCGTTTTCGACTTGCACAGGCTGCTTTCTAGCATGGTGGATCTGGTTTTTTTTTTATTGGCAACTGTGAACACTGCTAAACTATCACCTTGAAAGCTGTTTTTAATTTGGATGCACGGAGCCTAGGCACACTATCACAAATGAAAATGCCCTTCTTGCACATTTGCAGTACTCCTCACCTTGCCTTTTGCTTTGCGATGGAAGAAACGCTTACTTTTCTTGGAAAGGAACTCACAGGGGAATGTGAAATACTGGATGCTTTAGCTGAAGTCAGTTAGGTGCTCCTGTTCACCCTGAAAAATAACACCTGAATAATGGGGATGCCGGGGCAGATGTTCCACATAGCCAAACAGGCAGAGAAGTACATTAAAAACAAACAACTGCTGCAGAATATTTAAGCAATTGACAATCCAGGTAAATATTTTAAGGACTTAGACTGTATAAATATGATTTAATGTTTGATCTGACTTATTCAGAGTAATAATGAGACCTGTGCTGCATCCAAGTTATTTATAATAAAATCATGTTTATAGGCAACAGGCTCCAAGAAAATATTCCCAATCCTGTGTTTTGCACCTGCAAATAGCTTCACCCATGGCCATGGGGCTGGAGTAAAGTGCTCCTCAGTCCTGGTGCCTGGCACAGCTCATGGCCACCAGCACAGAGCAGCTCCTCATTAGGCTGTTCTGAAAGGCATTAAACTGTTCTGCATCCAGCAGGCAGGCGAAGAAATCACCCCACTTTGGCCTAAGAAGTCATGGCTCATCTAAGCTACTTTTAAGATACCCTTTCCCTGGTGGTCAGGGAAGGATGACGGTGCCAGCTACTTGGACATGAAACCCTGGCCCCACTGACAACACTAGCTCAAATTTCCACCTGGAAACCACCTCCAGCCAATGGCTGCTCCAAATCTCTCCAGCTTGCAAGGCCAGCTTCACTGGAACCATATTGCAGCAGCGTGCCATGTTCCTGCAGGATCCAAGGATTTACTGAAGCTGGCCCAACTTGCCTTAAGTTGCATATAGAAAAAAAAAATGCAGACATTTTGAAAAATTCAACATCAGTTTGCTTTGACCTGATGGACAGAAATATTTCTGCTTCACACTTTGAAATGATTTTGTCTCAAATACACTCCTCAACCAACCTTACAAGTCAAACTTAAAATTTTTACATTCAGCTTTAAATGATGTTCGGGAGAAAAGGATGAGGATTACAGGGGATAGAGGTGTTTTCTTCACTTTTTTTTTTTTTTTTCTTCTTCATGTCAATGACCTGGGAATAAAATGCAACATGTTTTGTTGTTTCACAATTAACTAGGCAATCAATGCAGTGTTGTCTTTGACGCTGGAACTTCTCTGCGGAAATTACAGCTGTTTTTGCACCAGAGCAACGCCAGCTACAAACTGCATCAGTCACTGAAGCCATTTTTGCAACTCCAGCATAGTTTGTCAGGAGCAGAACGATCCCGGCCCTCGGTCTGCAGCAATCCCTGCCAGCAGCTGTAGCTTCTCCCCGAGTTTCCTGCAGTCAAAGCCAGAAATCACCACGCGCTGCTGCCAGCAACTCGGGCAGCATCGTCATGCACCTCTAGCCTGCCAACATTTTTTTTTTAATGCAATTTTAAAAGAGAAATTTATAATAATTTTTTTTTAAACCAGGATTTACTTGATTTTTTTTGAACAGTCTCGTGAGTTCAGTATTTTTTTAGAAATACTATTTTAGAATAATGGAGTGAAATTACGCAGCATAGTGTTAGAAGACATATTGTATGAAAAAATGGCCGATAATCTATTCAATTTTGCAAACAATAAACCTTTATTGGTCGGGGGAAAAAAACTAAAATTATTCTTGCTACTTAAGTTTAGACTTTTCTTCCAAAAAAGTCCCATTTCTAATATCTAGTTTCTCTACAAATTCTTTTAGAAAGGAAAAATTGACAGATTTAGTCCCCAGAGGCAATAAAAAACACACAGCTGTAATTTGTCAGGGGAGAAGGAGCTCCAGCTCTCAGAGGCCACAGGAAAGATTGAATGTTATAAAGTGTTCCGGCCCAAATCCTGAGGACTCGGCAGTCCTTATCACAGAAATCAGAAAGCACAAAAGCTGAAAACAGAAGCTCTTTTTAAGATCATCGATACCATTTCTGTTACAAGATTTAACAGCGTTGTAAATGCCTCTTATTCTGGGTGATTAGTGTAACTAAACCAAACAATACTAGGCAGTCACTCTTCCAGAAGACCCCACTGAGGTTCTTCCGTGGCCAGAACATCAATGACTTCCAAGCCAGCAGCGGAGAAGTGCTACCTTTTACACAGAAACTTAACTATTATGCAGAAAATTAAGTTTTGCAAGAGCAGCTAAAGAAATCATAATTTGAGTTTGTTTCTGCAGCACTATGATTTATAATAGAGTCATGAAGGAATGGTAAGATCTTGAAGTGAAAACAGTCACTTGTCCCTCAACAGCAACATATTTTTTCCATCTTGATAAACCTGGGCTGATAAAAAATAATTCCTTTACACACAGTAAGAACAAAGTCAGGAAAATAAGGAAAAGTTTAACCTTTGCACTGGGGACACATAGGACAAGAGAGGAAACCAAGCCCCTGAATCCCACATGGTGAGAAACAGATATGACTGTACTACCCATCATTTGGGACGCTAACCAAAAAGGATCATTTGGACAAGAGCTATGTGGATTTATTAAAAGACTTAAAACAACCAAATAACCTTCTTTTTCTATTTTTTGTGCTACACAGCTGTCTATTTGAAGCACTGTCTGAAAAACATTCCCAATACAGTTGTTCACAGCCAACACATCATCCAAAATCTGATCAGCAAATCAAGGCATCACTGCAACTTTAAACTTACAGCAACAGGGAAGGCAACTGTAGCATTTAATAGCATGCGGCAGCAGATCAACCTCCCTCCCGTAAGAGACCATTTTTTACTAATTTTTCCTCTTGGTAGGCCCTTGAGAGGTTGTTTAATACAGGTTTCAGTGTGTTTATCACTTCGAAGAGGATTTCACTTTTAATTTTCCACCTCTAGAGGTGCAGCTATTTAAAGCTGTGGATGTTCTTACTTAGCTATCTGCTCTGCTACATATTGCACATAGAAATTCTAACTTTTTTTGCAGCTTCAGTCCCTTTAAACTCTATGCAAGCTGAGTGCTAATTCGTATTTCCCAAGCTGAAGGTAAAGCTGTGTCTTGGAGCCAGGACGCCCATGATCTCCAACTGATGCACACCCAATGGTGACTTTTCCTTGTCACTGTGCACACCGAACAGCTACCACCAGTGATGAGCTGCCCTGTGCATACGACAGACACATCCCTCTCCAGCTGGTCCTTAGCAGCTCCACAACTTCCATCTTTCCTTTCTACTCCTGTTTTTTTTCCAGAGCACAGCAAAGGACACGGCAGCTCTTGGAGCCGGTCTATACCCTGCAGTGTGGAGCAGCATCTGACAGACACCTTAAACAAGAGCTGCCAGTGCTTATGTTAACACATTACTTGGCAATTTGGCTGCCTCTGAGCCACTCTATGAGTTACCGTGTGTCACAGAATTGTGTGCAATTTTATTTCCGTAACCTTCCAGTCAATGCCCATTTCTCTCAAGTTTGAATTCAGACGATGTCACTATGATGTAAGAGGACTACAGAAATCACTCAAACCACCAGGATACTGTTCAGATTGCAGAGGACCCTGAGGAACTCCTGTGATCCAAACTCCCGTTCAAAGCAGGGCTAACTGCAGTGTTGGAGCATGTTACTCAGCTTTGGTCCAGTTAAGTTTCAAACATTTCCAAAGATAGAAAGAACCCACCTTAAGTTCAGTGACAACCCTAATGAAGTAAAAAAATGTGCATTAACAGAGAGATTTTGATTAGATATTACAGCCTGGGTGGAACGTCACTTCTAGTTGGTAACACTTGCTAAAAGACATTACATCAATCCCAGGTGTCTATTACCCTTTAAGTGATTTACTGTATAGTTTGAAGTTTTACAACCCTGAAGTCTGTCTTGAAATAGCACACAAAAGGTGAAAAACAAAATTTCATTCTGTCTTGAGCATCCAAAGCTACGCATATTTGTAATGACAATAATCTGACAATTTTTCTCTATTTAGCCATTTAAAAAATTAACGATGTGCTCCTGTTTTTTGTATTAGAGATCTGTTCTGTTGCAACTGATAGTAAATCTGATAGGAGTCTGCTTCTATTACAATCTCCTTTCATGGTGATCTTTCCTTGCAAAATGATTTTGCAGTCCAAGATACGCAAAGCACATGCTATGCACACAACTCTCTTTTCCAGAAAATGGCAGAACCTTCTATTGATGCTGCATAGAAACGATCCTATTATACATGAACCATTTAGAGCACAGTGGCTTCCTAACAATTAGAGCTTTATGGGTTTCATTCACAGCTTCTATATGTATATATATATAAAAAAATCTCAATAGACTATTTGCCCCCTCCTTCTCCTCCTCCCACAGGAAGTTTGGAAAAAAAAATTAGTAAAGGTCCTTTATGAAATCTAATTTATTCTCGTGAAATTACCTGCAGTTCCTTAGTAAAAGAGACATTTTTAAATGAATCATCTCTGTCAATTACGACCTCCCTCATCATGTGCTGGTTCTGCAAGAGCACCAACATGACAACTCTTCCTACTTGGGAAGAAAACTCAGTTTTTCTTATAGTAGCTACGTTTTTTTTCCTGAGTTCACACATCAGCCTTGCAAGTGATCTATGAATCCAGGTGGAAAGCTCTGTGGGCTGCAGTCCCAGGTGAAGCACCTCAGAAGACCACAGAAGTGTGGAAACAGGGAGACTGTGGCCATCTCCCTCCCACCAAGTAACTAATTATACCATCATCTTGGACTCTTAGAAGTCAATCACAGCCCTTACCACCAGCTATTGTGCTGTCATATTTCACTTGGAACAAAAGGCAGCCTGTGAGGAAACTGCCAAGCGCGGCCTTGCTGCCTGCACTGGCTCTATAGAAATGTTCTCCACATGAGCGCTGCTGTTGAGCCCTGAAAGACCACTTGTTGCATTACTCCCTGTTAATGAGAACTTCCGTTGGGAAATTATGGGATTAAATAGATGGAGGAGGCTCCACAGCTGCATCGGGAGTACCTAAGGTTGCTGGCGGGACCTGTGGCCTGGCCTAGCTCCACGCAGCGGGATGCTGCAACAGGCATCCTCGGGCATCCAACCCACTCCAGAGCAAAACCTTGCTCCTGCAGCAAGACTTTTCAAACTTCGGAAGGTTTTTCAGGATTTTGCTCCAGTTAAATTGTACCTTGAATAACAAAAATGCTGTCATACAAGGTTAACCTTAACTTCATCCTGATGGAACTATTTATCTGCCACGCAAAGGTAGGTATATTCTCGATGGACGACTTTCTTTAAGGACGTATACACAAGCTATTTTCTCAGTACAGTGAGGATGGCTAAATAAATCTCTTACAGCCAAGTAATAGGAAATATTTCAGCTTCAGATGACTACACCCAACTATTTCCCAACCTTCAGGAAAGCCAGTGAATACCTAAAAGTATCAGCACTTCTAAAACAGCACAATAGAAACAAATCTACAAACCACAACAGTAACGACCTTTCAATTCTGGCTTCATGAAATACAGAAGTACAGTAAGATTTTGTAAGATTTCTTTTGCAAAGAAAATCTAATGATAAAAATGGTAATTTCCCCATTCTTTAAGGTTACATAAATCTTTAAGCTTGTCTCCAACTTCATAGGAAACCTGTGAAAGGCAAACCAGAAACGGACATCAGAGGTCTTGGTGGATCTTTTCTGTTGGCTTCAAGCAATTCAACACTTCAGGTATAACGGACGACAGGAAGTAGTCACAAAATGGGCAAACACAACCACTGCAAGTTAAAAAATGCTGTCTCCAATCGAGTTTCATAGTGAAGCACCTCCTTGCCTTCATTTAGCTGTAGACAGACAACATTCCATGCATTTAACTCTGGCTCTGCAGTTTAAGAATGGTTTTGAACACGTAAGAACTGCAATGCAACAGTGTCATACCACTAGGAGAGTTTTCATTCCAAAATGTCCAATGTATTCCACCTTCTCACAGTGCCCACTAATAGTTACGGGACTGTGTGTGTGTTTCCCTTAGAAGAGACAGGCAGAATGCACTTTGCCATTTTTTTCTCCTCCTGGATCTAATTATTCTCTAATTTAAATGCAAAGGCCAATCCAGGTTGCTCTTGAGACACTGAGGGACTCTATTAGGATCTTATACATTAAGACTTTTTATGATAACAATTATATGATAAAGAGCATCTGGGGCCTAACGCAATATTAACACTGTTTCTTAAAGGTGAAGCCCAATTCCCCTCCCTCCCCCCAGTATAAAATTCAACTTCTTTATTCTTACGCTGTCTATCTTAAGGGAAGAGCATATTTTCTTCCACATTTTCCTCCAGGTACTTGATATCCTTTTTAAAGGATCGTGAACGGAATCAGCCCAGTACAGAGGAAATAAGAATAGTTCTAGCATGCACTGGCAAGGAAGCACTGAACTGTCAGGCTGTGCTGCGGTCACATTTCCAGGTCACAGTTCCATTATCTTCTAAATGCAAATTATCTGTGTTTGCTTAGTTCATAAAATAAGCAGAAGAACCTCAAACAAACAGTATGCCATAGTTGGTGTTACAAGCACTACAATACCCCACCCCTTTGTAAGACGTCGATGGTAAAATAAGATGTAATCTACAATTTTATTAATTTGAAAAATCAACACATAACACATGATGCACTCTGTGCTACTTCTCAAGATCTACTCACACCCGCCTCATGCAAGCTGACCTCATCCTCTAAGCTGAGGTGATAAGGAGCTAGAACCTTCCCGAAAAAGAATGGAAAGGGGGGAGAAAAAAAAAAAAGAAAAAGAAAAGCAACATTGAAAGTCAAATTCACTGAACTGACCAAACTATCAAGATTACTATACGTCTGGTTCCAAGCTTTACATGAGGAAACGACCACTATCCGAAATTTTTATTTTCACAGATCAGTTTCCCTAGAATGTGGGACTTTGTAGTTCGGTAATATACCTTGGGCTTTCACTGTCCTTCACTGTATTAAAACTCAATAGAAAAAAATCTGCTAGATTAGAAACAATTTGGCTTTCTCTTTTGATATGTAGAAAATGCTTAGTAGAATGACAATAGTGTGTTTATGATCTCTTACACAAATTGATAGTTTACATGTACAGAAATAAAGTACTAGCAGCGGACAATATAAGAGGTAAAAACGGGGACTTTCATCTGTAATTTTGAATGTCCCAAAGTTTCACTGCTTTGCTTCTTTTCTTAAATGTCATATATTATATCACTGCATGGGTATCTATGTACATGCACAATTTTCAGAGACTAACATTCATAGGAAGGTTAAGATTTGACTGCAAAACATCCTCTGCAAACTTCAAAAACAGTCTGAAACACAGTTTTTAGTGCAGATAAAGGGCTAACTCTATTCTTCACTCCTTTCTTCATCTCTTTGATGAAATATTAAGTATGTATATGAAGGAAAGGACTAGGAATGCAAAATGCTTTAAGTAAATTGCTCTAATCGTTAGATGAATCAGCTTTAATTACGTTGTGATACTACCTCGCTCTTGCAGTAGCACTGCACCTCTAAAAACAGGGACAGGCTAAATGAACAACAAAGCCACCCTGCATTTTTATGTACACTCAGCAACTTGTTCCATGTTTCATATATAACCTTTTTGATTCACCAATGACCCGACAACTTTCAGAGCTATAAAGCACGTTATATTCCCATAAACATATCCTAAGCCAAAAAGATGCCACTAATTACTGACTGAATAGAGTGCCCATACATGAAAGTAATTTGAAGTATTTTTGGCCTTTTTTTGCCAAAAAAAAAAAAAAAAAAGATGAGCACATTAGCCCACAGGCTACATTATGAGAAGACACTTTCCCATCTGAGATATCTGAGATATATTTTCAATCTATAATTAATGGGCAAGTAAATAGGCTTGCAGAAGAGATATTTTAACTGCACATTTTTAACCAAGTATTGTTAAATATCAAAATTAAGCACAATATCAAGAAACTTGTGTCCTTGAATTGAAAAAGCTGCTTTGCACCATTTTTAGCAGATCATTCCTGAAAAATAATCTTTAAAAAGGCTTATGCAAACCTCCCCCAACAGAGAATCAGACCAGTTCAGTACTTACTATCATGAAGAACATAATATGATGATTTCCTAAATGTACACTGCATTTTCTAGTTCTCTTAGTTTATGACTAGCTAACCCATGCTGTTAGAGGCTTGTTCCATGTTTAAGCAGTTCTGTTGCATGAATAGAGAGAATAATATCTATTTTGAGTACTTTTCTAATGTTACATTTCAGCTTGTACACTACCTGCAGAACTATACCTAACTGAGGATAAGCAAGGCAAGTGGTCTGTTAGGAGAGCCTTTACAGAAAAGGAGTAACAGCATATGAGACAGTGGATTATAATTGATTATTAAAAAAAAATAAGTAAAACTGTACTAAAAACTCAGTATAATTTGATTCATATCAGCAGAATGTATGCCATTGGTTTCTAGGTCTAAATTACGCAGCTTAGGGTATTTTCATAGTGGTAGGAAAAAAAGATTAAGTATCCTGACAATGTGTGACCATCATTTAGAGGCAGTCATTCTTTGAAGAAATTAATATTGCCTCAAGACAAACAGGAGTGCTCTAATTTAATTACGGGTATTCTTTTCTCTCCAAAGGCAGAGTGAGCAGTTAAATGCAACTATATCAAAGCTGATAAAAAAAAGATGCACTGCTACTTAAAAAAAATAAATTAATTAAAAAAAATAAAAAAAGGAAGAAAACAAGTGAGGGAATAGTTTTCCGAGAAGAGAAAAAAAAAGGCACCTTTTTCTGCATCTTTCCACTCCAATTCTTTATGTCAAGTAAATTTAAGTCTCAGGGTTATAAGCAAGCTAAGGGCCAGCATTATTAGTTTTATTTTCAGTTCACTTTCTTGATAGGATTTCATGACATTCTGAAAAACTCTTTTTTTTTTTTTCCTCTCCTCATTTCTGCTTTAAATATGCCTGACTTATTAAGAAATGTAAATAAAACTACTCAATTTTTGTAGAAGGTAGACACTGGAAAAGTAACTGTTCAATGATATGTAACAGAAACTATAGCGGAGAGATATTTAAAGCAGGTATTGCTTTTGTATTGAATTTACTGTTTGGATGGAAACAAGATGGAACCACTATACATGCAAGCTCTCCATCACACATACAGCCACATTCACACTGTGCTATAGAAAAGTGATCAGTCCTCAGAAAAATGAACCGCCCCATTGACTTCAATATGACCGTCATAATTCATCATGTGATCAAGGAGTTATTACTGCTATGTCATCTGTAACTACAGATAATCTTCCTCCCTGTGGTGTCCAACAACTGGCAGAGGCTATAGGATAGTATTCCTACTCCTAGTAATACCAAGGACTCAGTCAAGACTAACAAAACATGTGACACAGGCAAAACCTATCTAGCTAACATAAGGAATGTTAATTAAGTATGCAATAAACTAAGGTCTACCTGGAGAATCAACTGTCGATGCTACTGAACAACTTTAAGGAGCTGTTCTTGTATCTTCACGTTGGCCCTGCCCCTTGAAGCAAGAACCAGAATCCCTTCCAAACATTATCACAAAGCTAAGAGAAGTCAAGGAAATTACAGTACTCACCACTGAAAAGTACAATAATATGTGAAGCCTCTAGCGAGGGACTCTCAGAGCAGAGTATATCCTTCAGGGAATCAAGGAAATTTGAATTATAATATGATGCATGATTGACTGGGGACTGCCAGTCAAAATGATGACATTATCTGCCAGTCAAGGTAAGGTGCAGTTAAAAGTGAAATCTTCCTCCAATTACATGCCATGTCCATTAGGAGTGGGATTAGTGATATGCTTAATCTTCCCAGCACCCTCTACAAGGCAACCTGCAGGTTGTTCTGTTTCTGACAGCTTTGCAAGTGCATATGGTTCATGTACAGACTTAAGGTCATAAAGAGGCCACGAGAAAGACGTATGCTTCATGCCCAATTATGCTGAGGGGCTAAATCTCAGTCCATGTCTGAGAAGCAATTATATTGCATGGAACTTAGAGCCAAAAGGATTTCTTCATTCTTCCCGGGCACCAGTGGATTTCACAGGGGCAGAACACAGAAACAGAAGACACTCCATCTCTGCTTCTCTGACTCCATGGTCCCTCATAGCTCACAGCATTTGGGAAAAGGATAACAAACTCTGTGACAAGATTCATAGCAGTTAGGGTCAGAATGGACTATTAGATCACCTAGTCTGACTTTTCATAAACCAGGCC